>JAQIWA010000195.1:0-42991 GCA_034693305.1 Eueremaeus valkanovi | reverse complement strand
ATCCGGATATAATTGCACCCCTGATCAGAAACTTAGATACAATTGCATGCAAGTATAAAAGAGGGAATACGGTAATAAATTCATAGAAAATGTTTATTTATATGATTTGATTGAATAATAATAATAATATAAATATTTAAAAGTTAGTAAAAATAGTCAGATTGTTGGGCAGATTACTATAGTTTTGGATTTCAATTACTGTGAAATACGGGTTATATTTAGACCTCATATCGATGTCTGCGAAGAGGTGTCTGAACTGTACTTTCGGTCGCTTTAACGCCAATTCAATCAACGCTTCAATTGTTTTATGTGTTATATTCGGTCGCGAAAAGAACTGAATTGATTTGATTTGCGGACAGTTATTGATTAGACGACACATTCCTTCATCGATGCGCTCTTTGGATAAGAAGTGCTTCTTTGAGGCCCTTATGATAATAACCGACAGATTCTTCAATTTGGACAATGAGTTCATTGTATTGTTAGTGATCTGATCGTTGAAACTGATGTTCAAATGAGTCAATTGCGGCGAATATAGATCGATGTCATTGAAGAAGTTGTCGCTCAGATTCAGAGACATTAACGACAAATGCGTTAATTGTTTGGACGAATGCAACGATTTTATAGAAATGTGTTGCTTCTGATCGACGTTGAAGTTCGAGCCGAAGGCAACTAATTCTAAATATTGTATTGCATTATAACCAGTAATACTGTCCAACAGATTCGAGACAATCAATGACTCGATTTGAGCGCTCAAACAAAACTTCTTCAGTTTTTTGCATTTAATGCCAATACTATTCATGTTTTCCATCATTTGTGGCGAATATTCCTTAACTTTAATTGAAGTTAACTTCAATTCTTCTAAATTATCAAAACTCTGGATCTGTTTTAACAGCGAATGTAATGTACTTTCGCTCCAAAAGATTCCGTTCAGAATGTGAACACTTTTTATACTATTTTTATACTTATCTACAAAATAGTCGACAAGTTTTTGATCACTTTCTTCGTAATAGAGCTTAAGTTTATTTAGTTTCGGAACTAATGTCTCGTTTTCATCGATAAAATACGATAACTTTACTCCCATTAGAGTCAACAGATTTGGACAAAATTTAATTAATTTTTTGTAATTATTGTCGAATTGATTGCTATTTATTTGACAATAATTACTGTTTAAGAACTCAATTGAAACCAATTGTTGACCGAATTTATGGCCAAAATCTTTGAGTATTTGTTCGCTTATGTCATGAAAATTGAGTGAAATTGACTTCAAATGCAAACAATGTCTTGCAATGGCTTTGAGTGCGAACTCTCTGTTATTGAACTCACAGTTAATCGATATCTCATTCATATGTTTAGACTTCTTGAGCACTGACTCGAATGCACTCTTATTGATGAGAATCTGTTTGTCGTTTGAATAGTAATCTCTTCTAACCATTAGTTTAAACAAATTGTTTTTGCCGTCACTTCTGTTCTCCACTCTTAGCACAAACTGTTTGTTGAATATCAGTCTTCGGAACCGTTTGGACACACATTCCAATCGTATTTTGTCTTCGAGTGTCAGATAACTCAACAATAGTTCGCATAAGTCGTCGCAAATGCGAGCACTGAATGACTGGCGCTTTGACTCCTGTCTGGCCTTCGCTCCAGAGTCTGACCATTCGCTCGATTGCTCTTCACTTTCATCACTCTTTTCGGAGTCTTTCTGTTCATCCGATTCCTCATTCAATTGGTTTAAATTTGAATTAAATTTCTTGATTGACATTATATGCAGTTTAGTTGCGATCGAGTCATACACTCAACATATGATTGATTAGACATTGAATGTAAAGACAATTAAACTTTTGATTGTAAACAGACTTTAAAGCATAGATTGGTTTCTATAGGAATGCTAGCAATCAGTCAATGAATACGTCTCTGAAAGAGGAGTCGAGTGATCGGACTGTCAGACAGAGTGAGTCAATCATACGTAGCCTACAGAACAGGGATGAGACCAATGCTAGCAATATTCCCAAACGTATTGAGAGGAACTATTATACCTGTATAATGAAGAAAGAGGATCTGGGATGACCTGAGGGTAACTGTTGGGAATGTCACTGCAACAAAACTATATTTAGCAAGGCTGGTTCAGTATTATGTTAACTCCTCTTCATAGACATTGAGTAGTAATGTACAGATTTACGATTTATTGCTTCAAACTATAGATTTGATTTACAGCCTAACGATAATTTTGTTCAGCCCTATACCCGCAGAGACCTTTAGCTTCTTCAGTCTTTCCCTAGATTTCTCCAGCTTTTCCCCCAGCCTTAAGCCTTTTCCTTATCAGACTTTTCCCTTGCATTATCTAGCCTTTCCCTTTCTTTTCCTCCTTTTCTCGGAGGAGGGGGCCTACAAACCGAAACTATATACCAATCATTTACAAAGTAAAGTTAAAAATTCAATGAATGTCTCTGAAGGGGGAATTTGTTGGGAATGTGCGGTCAATAATATAACTCAAACATTACCTATGATTTGAAGCTCTCTTAGGGTCTAATGAATAGCATTCTTAGTGAACGTGATCTTTGAATGACTCCTAATCTTCAAACTATTGACTCATTTGTTTGGATTCGGAATCAATTTAATTGACATTCAGTTCATCTGAAGTCATGACAACTCAAACCCAGACTCAGAGCCAACCGATGGACTCATCCAAGCGTTGGTCACACGTAAGTAAAGTGACCGAAAGGATGGGTCCGTTCGTTGTCGAGGGATTCGTTGGTTCGCCGCAAGTCTTGGAAGCGGTCAGAGAGTGTCGGATACTAGTGATCGGCGCCGGAGGGCTCGGCTGTGAACTGATCAAAGACCTGGTGCTCATGGGGTTCATGCGTATAGACGTCATCGATATGGACACAATCGACGTCTCAAACCTGAACCGCCAGTTCCTCTTCCGGACCAAAGACATCGGGCGCAGTAAGGCTGAAGTGGCCGCACAGTTCGTTATGGACAGAGTAGAGGGCAGTCGAGTGGTTCCGCACTTCAAGCAAATACAAGACTTCGACCGAGACTTCTATCGACAGTTTCAGGTAATTGTGTGCGGATTGGACTCAATTATAGCGCGCCGTTGGATCAACTCTATGGTCTACGACCTCTTAGAGTTGGATGAGGAGACGGGCCAAGTGCTCTCTACCGTTCCTCTGATCGATGGCGGCACAGAAGGCTTCAAAGGGAACACTCGAGTCATACTACCCGGTTATGGCACGCCGTGTATTGAATGCACTTTAGACCTGTTTCCGCCCCAAACCCATTACCCGCTCTGCACTATAGCCCATACGCCTCGACTTCCGGAGCACTGCATCGAATACGTCCGGCTCTTATTGTGGCCAAAAGAGAACCCTTTCGGCGAAGACGTGTCCATCGATGGCGACGATCCGAACCATTGCCAATGGATTTATGAGAAATCGCAGGAAAGGGCGCAGGAGTTCAATATAGAGGGCGTTAACTATAGGCTGACTCAGGGAGTAATTAAACACATAATACCTGCCGTCGCGTCGACCAATGCGTTGATCGCCGCCTCCTGTGCCACAGAGACCTTCAAAATAGTGACCTCTTGTGCGCCATATCTGAAGAATTACATGATTTTCAATGACAGCGAAGGCGTCTACACCTATACCTATGCGGCCGAGAAGAAAGACGACTGTATTGTCTGCTCTAATGTTCCCAAAACAGTCAAAATGAGGCCAAAGGACAGACTCGAAGACCTCATCGAACTCCTGATGAATGACTTCCAGATGAGAGCGCCGGGAGTTGTGACGACGACTCCGGAAGGAAAGACAAAAACCCTTTACATGAAGAATGTGGTCTCCATTGAGCAGATGACTCGACCCAACCTCAAGAAGACTCTGTCAGAGCTCGGCCTAACTGACGGCCAGCACCTGATTGTGGCCGACGTAACGACTGTTAACTCTTTGACTTTTATCCTAAAATTTATTGATTGAACACTATTTGAGACAAACAGTAGTTTTGGACACAATTTCTAAAAACGTTTAATCATTTGTTGAATAATTTTTTACATTAAATAAAATATTAAATTATTTTCAAAAATATTGAATTCAATGTAATTATAATCGAATGAAATAATTAGAGTTTGTCTTAGATTTTGGCTGACATTAAACACAAGAACCGATCGATAGCTTAATTTACAATCGATTTCTTTGAACGTATTGTGGAGTATATGAGAAGAGGTGAACGAATTGATCCCACGAACAGTCGGCCATTTGGTCCATAACATTGCGGTTGAAGTCGAATCCGTAGACGAATTCGTTGTGTTGTTGTGAAGTGAATAGCAATCCATTGCTTGTATTCGTGTCCCACAAACGGGTCGTCATATCATAAGATGCGGATCCGATGACTGACTCTCGGAATGGAGAATATTTGACAGTCTTTATGGCCCGGGTGTGGCCCGAGAGGGTGTACATCGGGTTGAATGGGGAGCGGATGTCCCAAACGGCGATCAGGCCATTGGTGTCACTGCTGGTGATCTGGTACTGATTGAACTTATTCCAGTCGCACGACAGCACTTCCCCTGAAACGCATGGATTCACAGATCGTTTAATAATTAATAATTAATTATAAATCAAATGAAAAATAAGTGAAAATAATGTCTATTTTGTCACCAAAACTGGCGTTAATTGTAATCAATGGTTGAGATTGTTTGAGAGACCAGACTCTGAGCGTCGAGTCTCCAGAAGTGGTGGCCAATGTCTGGCTCATCAGTGGCGACCATTGGCCACAATATATGGTGTTTTGATGGCCTAAATAGGCATTAATCGGTTGCGTTGTTATTACATCCCAGACCTTAAGCGACAGATCCGACGAAACAGTCATCACGTGTTGTGATTCGTGTCTTATTGGCGACCAATTGACTGAATAGATCTCTCGGTCGTGACCTTTGATCGCATGGATGGGCTGATCGTTAACCGTGTTGTTGGTGTCCCAGATCTGTATAAAGCCATTGCCACTGACTGTCCATATGATGTTGGGATGGGTTTCACTCCAACACAAGTCATACAACGCATCGCTATTCCAGTGCAGAACTCGACTGCACTCGAGTCGCGGCCCATAACTCGTCTCCAATAAGTCTAATATAAATAGAGCTCCGCTTCCTATCAGTGCATGTGTTCAGTGGTTTCGATGGAAATGGATGTGAATTGAAATGAATGGAAATGAATGGAAATGAAAGTCAAATACAATCCGAGAATGAGATCGGAAGCCAATGCTTACCAGCGATGCCGTAGTTCTGAGAGGAAACACATCCGACTCTCTGTGGGATTAGTGGACAATAGGAGACGTTATAGCAGTTGAAGCCATTGGTCTGAAACGTCAAAACCATTGCACACTTCAGTCGATTGTCATTAAAATGACAAACATTTTGAAAGAAGTATTTTCTGTGAAAACAATTTGTTTGCAAACAAATCACAATTCAATACACAATACAATTGCAATGTATTTCAGTTTGCATTCAAATCACTGCAAAACGTCTTAACTCTCACTCAAAACGACTCCATTTTTTGATTTTTTCAATTACTCTGATTTCAGCCCTTTTTCCAAAATATCGATTGAATGACGAAATGCTTCACAACTTATGGACAAAAATATAATACGTTTTCAACTGATATATGAAAATAAGTCCCGAATTCATGACTCGTATCGCAAATAAGGCCTGAATTGAGTGAATCAGTCATTCATTTGTAGACATCATTGACTGATCCAAATATGGCGCCAATTCTTCCCATTAATATGGGTTTCGGCGCAAAAACACTGTTCAGTCGTTTGGGTCGAGTGTTGACAACAAAAGGCTTTGAAATCAATACTCCTTTCAGTCCATCATTATATCACATCCGACTCTCCTCTGACCAGACAATGCCTGAATCCCCGCACAAACTACCGGTGCGTCGACTCATGTTTCAGCGAATCAGCGATAAAGCAATTGCTCCGACCCGTGGATCCAAGTGTGCGGCCGGTTATGACTTGTATTCGGCCGTCGACTGCGTTGTCCCCAAACGCGGCAAACAAATGGTAAGCATTGGAAGCATTGGAACCAATGATTCAATGAATGAAACAATCATTTGATTGACTTCTGTTTGATCTGAATCTGATCTGAGCTCAGGTCCAGACCGACATACGAGTGGCCATCCCTTCCGGCTGTTACGGGCGAATCGCCCCGCGCTCTGGCCTGGCGTGGAAGCACTCGATCGACGTGGGCGCCGGTGTCGTCGACCAGGACTATAGGGGAAACGTTTGCGTAATTTTGTTCAACTTCTCGGACGAAGACTTCGGGATCTCTTGTGGCGACCGAATCGCACAATTGATTTGCGAACAGATAGCGGACACAGAACTCATTGAAAGCCAATTGGATGCGACGGAAAGGGCGGACAAAGGGTTCGGTTCGACCGGAGTTGCACTCAAAGAGTCGGAGTCAACACAGAATTCAGTGACTCTTTGATTGTCACCATTGGTTCCGAACTGTTATTTCACTTAAAACTCATCAATAATTACAATGAATTTCAATCAATATTTGAATTTATTTTTATTTCAATTAATTAATAAATTGACAAAAATTTCAAAAAATAAAAAACAATTTTCTTATAAAGAAATTCAAAAAATTATTTACAAAATAATAGAAATATTTGTTTCACTCAAACAAAACAGTTATTAATATTAAAAATCTTTTAGTATTTATACATAAAATATAATCGAAATGACATTCAATTGGATAACAATTTTATAGAAGTATTTGACGACAAATAACAACAATATTTAAAAATCACTTAATTTTGTTCGACATTCGGCTAAACCTCGAACTCGTGTTCGAAGAGCTCAACCAAATCGGACCGAACTTTACATTCTCTGTGAGCGCACTGTTATTCTGGTAATTCATTTTGTTGTTACTACTGGTGTTCGAGTTTGTCAACTGTGCGCCCGAAGACAAGCTTGTGTTTTGGGGGACGTGTGGCGGCCAGAGCTGAGGGGTTCGGCTGTAGTCCTGATTGGCCGGCATTTGATAACTGAAATTAACGGTTATATTGATTGGATGTAAAACCGGAAATAAGTTGAGCTCTGCTTCTTTGGTAATGAGTGGCGCTATTATGGAGGCGTCCAGTGTTAGCGGCAAATAGTAGTTACCCGACGGGTGCAGAGCGAAGATCGGGACGAACACTGACGGCAGCGATGGCAGCGATTTCGAGTTGTTGGACGAGTTCGACGAATAACCAGACGTTTCGCTCCGATGGTCACTGGCCTGAGTGGTCAACGATGAGAGCGAGGAATTGGATACGCGCTCGTCATCGAAGGCCACATTTGGGGGTGAGATCGACCTCAAGGGCGGCACCGTTTTCTGACTGTCCGCTTGAAATCTGTCTTTAATTTCTTTTTTGAAATTATATACGTTTTGGAGTTCACTCTGATTGCTGTCATTCGGCGAAACAGACGGCGAACCCGACGACAGACTGATGTGCGGCGAAGATTTGGACCGTTTCGATATCGAACTGCTTTCAAGCATTTCGCGCAAATGACTGGTCACTACTGGCTTAGGTATGTATGGCTTTGAATCACTTAAATCGCTGTCATTTATATCCATCTTCTCGTTGGCAGAAGTGGTCGACTCCGACAGCGAAGGCGAACGGGTTTTGGGTATGTCTTCCACTGAACTCACGTCTGGCTCTCCTTCAGTGCTCGTCTGATTCGCTATTATTGCAAACAAATTAATTAATTAAAAAGTTCTGATTGGATAGTGACTGAGCAAAGGGCCATACGTTTGTGCAGGGTGCTCATGTGGTTCTGGAGGTAGTCCATCATCCGTCTGCACAGACCATCGCCGGTGAATAGACCCTCGATTTCGACCAGAAAACGAATGGCTTCGGACAGACATTCCTGATATCCCAACCGGTATTGCCTGACCCGCTCTTCTTCGTCGAGATTGGGTGAGTTGGAGAGCTCGCACTTGGAGTCATCGGTGCAGTACTTGTGCGCCTGCAAGTGCTTCATGTGTTTGATAGCCATCTCTATGATCTCTGTCTTCTCTATCCTTCCTCTGCCCTGAAGTGATGACGACTACAATTGTTTAATTGCAATATGTATTCAATCAATCATTCAATCGTTTCATACCTTTTTGAGATAAGAGGTCGGAATCAGTCGACTCAGATCTGCCAAACAATTGTTCATTCGGTCTCGTCTTCTCTTCTCTATAATCCGATGCGATAGTGGGTCCTAAACAGTCGATCCAATCAACAATTATATAACTATTAATATTATATTATATTCTGTTATACTTTTACATAAATCAGTATTCAATGGATTTTTCCTAAATTTTTAATTAATCTTAATCTGAGTTTTAAATTAATTCTTAGCCATTGTCTGATAATTAAAGAAATAAAGTTTTCTATAGTAATAATGAATTGGAAACTAAAACATCCTTGATTAATTTCAAAATCTCATTATACTCTGTATAGAATTTGCAATAATTTTGGAAAGTCTGCAGATCTTAAGGAAAATAAGTATTTTCTATAAGGATTGCAAAATCACTGTTTTCTTCATAAGTATTAGCAATCATTGCGTAATATATTTTAATTAATTATTATTTATAAATATTGCGAAACATATTTTTAGACTTTATTTTCCGATTATATGTCAAAGAAGTAAATAAATTGGCTGTAAATTAAAAAGCATTGCATTCGCTATACAGTAGAAGTAATTTAAGAGCAATAAAAATTATATCAAATATGAAATACTTTATATGAATAAGAGTTAAAATAAGACGGGATTTCATTTGGCACCGAATCAAGAATAGACGGCTTTATTGCCATTTGGAGGTCGACTGAAAGGCATCGATCAAAAGAATGATAGCTAAATGTAATCCATGTGATAATGACATTGAAATAATTGACTCAAATTGTTTGCTACCTTTGACTAACTTTGGTCTGACTTCGGATTTAAGAAACGATTAATTAATTAATTAATTGTTTGAAAGAATGTTATTTCAAATCAGACTAATAGTAAATGTGTTTAAGAACTCGTTTGAATCAGTATTTGATAACTCATATGGGTTTGGGTCGGATCGGGATTTTGAATAGAATCCGGTTTTGTTACAAGTGATGACTGAAATTAGAATTATAATCTTGAAATCTAGACTAGACATCAGAATTGTAGATGGACCAGATCAGTTTCATATGATATACGGTATCTATGAAAGTGCCCGAAGTTTTCATTAGAATGGTTTGAATTAGACTTTTATGACGCTATCAGATGAATGACATTAATGACATTTCCTTATCATTTCAAATGGGCTTAAATTAGTTCAAAACAAAAAGAAATTCAAAGAATCCATTCGGGACTCAACTTGGTTAAATTATCTTGATTATTGAGACAGTGCATATTTTGAATTTATCTCATCTATAATTCTCACATTCATGTCGTAACCCATATTATTTCAGTTATACTGATATATTAATACCAGACCCAGAATTCAGATGCGAAATGACCCAGACTAGTGTTTGTGCTGGATCTTTGAGAACGAAAACAAAGGTTTATTTTATTCTCAATGATTGCGTAATTATTTTCTATACAACTATTATTGGATTAAAGGATTGAATAATAATATTAAGAAAATTACTAAAAGAAGTGATAATAATATTATACATATTATACTCGCAATAGAAAGGAAGGGAAACAAACAAAACAATGTACTGTACTGTAAGTGACATAACATTTTGATAACTGTTCCGTCACGTTGTGTTAGCACAGGTTTCCAATATTCTTCGAATTATGTGCTGTAAGTTTAAAAAGTTATATAAGCAAGTTAGTTTGTTTTCAGGTCATCCGTAAGCCTTATGATTGCGAGTATATTATATAATATGAGTTAAAGATTATATTACTTAATCTTAGGCACAATTTATTCCAGAGATAATTCATTTTAATTATAAATAATTAATGCATTTCTATTCAGTCTATAACTTAATTTTCAAGTCTTTATCATAAGTTGAATCTGAGTTAAGGAAAATGATAATCATATCCGTGAGCATCGGAATGTATCAAGGTTCTACATCTATGCCAACATCCAAATGACAGAGGGTATTGGTGGCAATTTTAAAAACCTTGAGGGATGTAGATAAAGGGGTACTTTCCTATAGTATAAGTTATGTGCCAACTATCCAGGCGAAGAGTTTTGCGAAAATTTCAATTTAATACAAAATTGAAGGAAATTTTTGAAATCAATAATTGGTCTGTAATACCACTCCCACTGTAAACCCATTTGCAGTACAAAAAAGTTAATTAATAGTCAAGTTTTGCTTAATTCCTGATTAATTAGATTACAATAGAGTTATACAGTTATACAGAGTATGTATGCGTACGCGACACGAGTCACATACGAGTGAGAACTCACAAGTCGTGACAACTCCTGAGTCGGGAACTTCAGAAATGCTGAATAACTGTCTTACTATTAATATACTGGCAATTCTTATCAGCTCTCTATTAACCAATAGTCAATCACTTTTACTGATAAAACAGGAATTTTGGGCTAAAAGCGAATTACGAAACGAAATCATAGAATATTAATAATCGATTGATTTTCTATTTTTTCAAATAAATACTTCGAAGGCTTCTAATTTTGATCCAGAATTAAATGACAAAATAGCACAGTATGTAAGCAAATGGACTGCCATTAATTTTTGTTGTCTATAAAAATAAAGCCAAACAATATTTTGTTGTTATTCCACAAGAATTAGATTAAATCGATTGGAAAGAGAAATCAGAGAATCGCTAAAAGGCTCTGAAAATTGGGTCGAATTAAATGTTTGTCAACAATATATAGGATTTAATTGTTATATAATATAAAGATTAGAAAAGAAAACAAAGTTTCTCTCAAAATAACAATAAAGATATTTACGAAACAATAAAAAAAAAGTTTTGCCTACAGCCCAGACCACATGTGTCGGCTCAGGGCATAAACCACTGGTTATTACAAAATAAGTGATAAACAAGCAAATAAGTCAATCGCCAAAGACTACAATTAAGGGTAGGGTTAAGGATTGGGCGCGACTACACTAATGATATAATTACTTAATTACTGAATAAAACGAATATTTAAATCAGTTTACGATCGAAAGCAAAGAACAAAAAGAGTTTATCATTTGTTTTATAGCTATTAATATGACGATAAAAATGTCTAAACAATTGCAAAAACAATAAATTGAATGCAATTAAAACTATTAGTTCATCGATATATCAGTATATTTCGAAACACTTGTTATCATTCAATCCGTTCGCATATTTATTCCTCCGATTGAATAATCAGATTTCAAAATATATTCATTTGAATAACGCCTTTCAGCTAATCATAAGAATCTAATCGTTTGTAATCCGATATATAATAACTAAATTTTATATTTTTGGCAACAAATTAACGAAATACAAGTATTTTCACTGGAATTGCATATACAGTAAACTATATTCTGAGCAATAAATCAATTCTTATTTTGACTTTTTCTAAGAATAATTCATTTCATATTCAATTAAAGAGCAAAATATTGTCGACGACCAGACAAGACATCAATAAAATTATGAATATGTTTGAGTACATACACGACTGGATGACTTTTTCCGAATATTCATGTCTTCATCTTCTGGAGTATTAGCCATTGTTTGCGAGAAATTTGAATTACTATAAGAATTGAGAAAAAGAGAGATAAGTATTAAATGAAATGAAACGAAAACAAGAATTTCTCAAAACTTATTGTTTAATACAATCTATTGTTAAAAGATATTAAAAGAAATGAAAAACAATTAAAGAACTCAAAGACAATACCCAAAGGACTGACTGTAAAGACTTTTGCTTTGGTTATCAATAGAATACATATTTCTATTATAATTATAGAAATTTCGAAATTCTGATCTGAAATTTGTTTTCAGAAAACTTTTTTTTTCTGTGAGATTTTCAAACTCAGAACATAAACATATTTAGGAAGTCTATCAAAAACTATGATTAAGTATATATTTTCTTATTTTTTTTAAAGACAAATATTTATAATGATTTGTTGCGAAACATTTCAATCAATAAATTGATAATTAGTTTATAATAATATGTGAAAAATGTTTAGATTTATAAGTTTTAAAGTTATAAATGAGTCGACTATTTCTCGATTCAATTAATCAGTTTGTGCTGAGAATTGACTTTAAATACTGTTTTTCTCACTTTTTGTGTGTATAACAAATACAAACGTTTTTATCTATAGTCAGTCTAATTGGCATTTCATTTGATATCAATTTATTAAAGTATTCATATTTGGAGATCACGCGAGTGTTGACTGAACTGACTATATGCTGGCACTGACTCAAATGTGCTTTATTTCTATTCAATACAAACAATCAGTTGTTATTAAAATACATTTTGAAAAATATTTTACATAAAAATCTAACTTTAGATGAATTTTGTTCAATAGTAAGGCTTAGTATTAATTCTGATTTTTCATTAAATAAATATATGAATCCTTGAATTCAGAAAATAAGCTCAAAATATATATTCTCTGATATTTTCCAAACAATAAAATAGTGTTTCAAAAGAAAGATAACTATGAGCTGAACGGAGGAATAAAAGTTGCCAGGCTCAAAAACTTACAGCTAAAGGACAAATAACTTGTTAAACCGAATCCGACCGAACAGATTAAATGCAATCTTTATATAAAGCACTTAAAAAACATATAAGACATGAACTCTAATGAAGGAGAGCTCAAATATTTATAGACTTTCTTTAATTAAATATTGATTTAAAAGCCATTTGAATGAACTCCAAACACAATAATCTGAGCGATAAAACTATACGAAAATTTTGAATCAGTTATTACCGGTATTTGGATATTAAGTTTATAAACCGATCGTTTGATAAAGTCAGTCAACGGCACAGAATATTCAATAAATCCCTTTCACTGCATATCAAATATCATATAAATTATTCTGAAAACTAAATAAATGTAAAATATATACTGAACTAAATGACACGTGTTTTAGATTAAATGAATTTTTCATTTACAATAAAGTATATGAATATTAATATAATGTGTCGATTGAATTGAATTTTAGCAAATGTTTGTAAATGTATTCAACATTTATATTCATATTATTAGCTTTGCTGACACTTATAGCAAAAAAAAATTCCGTTCTATCCCAGAGATGAGCAAAGTATATGACTTTCAAAAGTGAGCAGGGAATTTTTACAGCAATAAATCTTGATATTAATTTGTAAAATGTTCCCCTAATTGAAGCAATAAAAAAATTAGTAATGATTTAAAATTCTGGAGAATATTCTGTAAAAAGGAGAACTTGTGAGCCAAAGGCAATCAATGTCTCATTCGGTTGAGAGCTATTAAATCCACATTTAATGCTAACCTTTCCCAATGATAAGCATTGATTTAGATTATTTCAATAAAATACCCAGGGGTCACCTGAGTAACCAATTAGATTATAAGACTGGATATGTCGCATAAATCCTAATTCTGTTCTCATAAAAAGGAACTATATTTCAAAGAGGCCAAGGTAACTCATTTAAAATAGCTCAATCTTAGGCCTTGAGACATAATAATGCTCCTGGCCAATCAACTCTTTAAGATTTATTCTAGGTTAAATATGCAACTGCTTGAGCAATATCACCCACACATAGCATCTTATTATACAATAGAATACATTAATTCATTAGACTTCAGGATAACTTGAATTTAATCCAGACCTCAAATATCTGTTAATTAAATTTACTCTCAATTACTGTAATTATTATTTTTTTAAGTGATTAGTAATCACTGATTACTAATTGGTAATTAATATAAATTGAATTCAGGCTCAAATTTGGACATAAGTTACAACCATATGAAGTAAAATATACAGTATTTACAGTTATTTTTTGATACAAAATATAATTTGAATGAATCTATAGATTACGTGATTTAATAAATTATTCGCTGAACAAGAAAATAGAAAAGTATTTAAAATATAATTTATTTCCTTTTACGTGAAATTCAAGTGAGATATCAACTGATGAGATGATAACAAGTTTGTACTCGAAATTCAAATTCTTACATAAGGTTTGAGGTCTGGTTCAATTCAAAATATAATAGAAACTTGCTAAGCATACAATAGCAGCATTATATGTTGAAAGTACTGTATTTAAAAATGAGCATCACTGCAATTATTTGTATATTATATGAGACTAAATTAAGGATCAAGATTAAATATGAATTCTTAACAAATAGCTTAAATGTAAACTTATTTCTGATAGGATTTGTTCCAAAACATATAAATCGATCGTTCCTTACAAGTGAATGATAAACAAGAATGTATTTGGAGACAGCTATTTGCGATCAGACTTTGGAATTTTCTGAATATTTTCAATTACACTCACGTACTGTACAGTAGGTATGCAATGGAATCGTAAAGAAAAATATAAATTCTTTATATAATTATAATTTCTTTTTTTGTCTTATTTATAGGAAAATAACTGAATGACTGAATTCATTAGTTTTCAATAACTTTCAGTTAGTTTTGTATTGACTTAACTCTAAATAATAATTACTTAATAATCATTAGTTTCAAAGTTTAAAAGAAAAAACATTTTAGAAAAAGACAAAAACATTTTGTCTGTTCGATACTAAATACCAATTATCAAAAACGAGTAAAAAGAATATTATCTTAAAGTCTGTAAAATATTGAGAACTTTTTCTTTTCTTTTAATTGCAATGGATTTAAGAAAAAATCAATATTTATTAGAACTTGTTTTCATTTAACCTCTTTTTATCTGTTTATCTGTTATTAAACAAAATAGAATTAAGACTTAATTATCAGTCAATTGATCCCAAAGTGAAGAGGAATCGACAAAAAACAGTTATAATTCTCTAATAAGAAGAAATTGAGTCTAAGCTTAGTATTGGATCACATTTTTGGTGTATAGAGAAAAATGCTTAACATTTAATACGGTTTCCTTAATTGTAGCTCTGGTGCAATCAATGGAAAACAAAGTCACGTTCGTTCTGTTCGAGTCGTTTGTCATTCGCCAACTAATAGACAGAATATTATTATATCAAGAATTTTATCAGAGAAAAAGTGTTGTATCTCAGCCTTGGTTATGTTTTTCTTCTCTCTCCTGACATGACTGAGCCCTACATTTTGCAGTTACGGCAACATTACATATACACAACATAAAAGAGATTAGTCATTATCGCACGTGTTTTAATCGTTAGACACAAAACTTGAATTAATGCCAATTAACTACTTCTATACATACACTGGGAATAAAAGTTTTTTTCTGATAACAACATAACACATGAAATGTTGATTTTTTGTACGATTACAGAGCTTTCTAAAGCTGTACTCATTTATTAATACTTCTACACTATATTGAGCGACACTTTATTCGCTATTTTAAGTACTGATTGCCATTCATAGTAACCGAAATATATTTATAACAATTTCTATTTGATTATACTTTTGTACGTTTTGTCCCCTAATTTCTTGTTCACTCTTCGTTTGAGCTTGAGCAAAAGAGAATTTGGATGGGGTTGAGTGGGTTATTGTCAACAACTGTTTGAGGGGAACGGTTGTAAAAACCAATGATTATTGAATTATTCCCTAATTTCCAGACAATGATAGTTATTAACGAAACTATTTTTATTTTATATTACGATTCAGTGATTACTAAATATTAACAATTAGTGTAAACCAAATCAAATTCTGAATATTCTCTAACGAATTCTTGTTTACTTTGTCTTTCAGAATAATCTCATAGAATATAGTCTACAATAAAATTCAATTCTATTGACAAAGCATTCAATACATGAATATTAATATATCGACAAAAGATTTTGCAATAACTCTCTGGCAATCGGTTTCGAAATAAATAAAAAAGAGTTTAATATCTGTTCAGAAATACATTAAATTTATCAAAAGTGCATTAAAATTATTTTCAATTAAAAACTATAAATAAATGTGTTTTCCGTTCCTTTCATTAATGTATAGCAATTAATGTTTTATAATAAGTATAAAAAATAATTAAAAAAGAGTAAAAAAACATTTTTAGGAAACAAACTGATATTAAGCAACATTTAATTACTTTAATTTATTAGTCTATTGAACTCAATAATAAACAACAGGGAAAATATTAATTTCTCCTCATATAGCTTGCTATACATGTGTTTGTACTTAATATTGAACTGAATTGAGAAATGGCTTACAATTTAATTATCTTTTTCTCCAATTATTTTATCGATAACTCAAATGAGCGAAAAATGAGATAAGAATTTAATTGTTTGTCTCTCTTATAATATGGCAATAAAATTGAAGAAAAAAAAAGAGTGAGTGATTCGCTAATAGAAAAAGAGCCTTGATTTGGGACACGTGTACCAGAATATACTGACGAGAAGTATTTGAAGATAATTTTGCTGATTATTTAATCTTATATTTGCATAATAACTCTACTTTTACCCAAGCAATTAAATATCAGCACTTTTTTCTTGTTTTTCTTTCATTTAACTTATGAGTTGTCGATTCGAAAGCACGTCCCGCTCTTATCAGTTCATCAGTATAGGAAATCATATTCAATATTATAATTTAGCCAATTATTCAAGATCTGATCATTTATTTATCTTGGTATTCGGCTATTTGCGGCAAATAAATTGCTAAATATATAATAAAAAGATTAGTCTTTAGAAAAATAATTGTCCTATCTCAATTCTGACACAATCTCTGCTACTTGTTTTCAAACTATTTATCATAGAGTTCAGAGTTAAGTCTATGTTGTAAATCAAAATGATTCTAAATGTCAGTATTTTATTGAAAACCAGCTTTGCTCAACACTTTGCTATTTATTCTATTAAATAAAATCCATTCACTTAAGGCTCAATTAAACTAAGTTTTGATAAATATATTTTCATTTTTCTGATACACAATAATGCAAAGATATACACGAATAATATGTGCAAATGTTCTTGCACATTCTTAGCTGATTTGACAATTGCAGTGGTTATGAATCATGACTTATGATTACTTATGAATTCGAAATTTATTGCTTGAAATTCAGTGTACATTTCGGGTAATTTTTATTAATTTGAATAACGAAAAATCAATCCAAAGAATGATAAATTCGTGCAAGAGTGCAAGGTTATATGAGTGTACTCGTGAATGCAAGGTTATACAATTCGGTGCATATTGCGACATGGAGAAGAATCGAGGATAGCATCTATTACATTTCATTGGTTAATGTTTTGATGGCTGATGTCTGTAATTGATAAGACAACTAAAGCTAACTCTAATATAGAATAGGAGTTAATATATTCATTGATCTTGTTTTCCCTTTATTTTTCACAAATATTTAAGAGAAAATTTTGATTAAAAATCAGTTCAAAAATCATAATTTGGGTCATAATTATTGAAGAAAACAACAAAAATTGGTTGAAAGCATCGATAGATTCAAACATTGTATACAGTATTTCAATTATAAGGTAAACAAAATTAAAGTCGAGTTTTCTTGTCTTCTGAGAAAAAACTGTTTTAGGACTGATTATCATTTTGTCATTGACTATATTGACTATTACTCCCGATGTTTGACAACTATTATCATCAAAATTATTATCACAACAAACAGAATCTAAAACTGTTTCCAATTTCCTCGTCATATGAATCAAAACGTTTTTTATATAAATTCAATATCTATTCAATGAATATTTGTTTCTTATTTTATTAGTTCTGTTAATCTCTAACTACAGTTCCAGTGCTGACTAGAATTTCTCTTACACTCAATGTGTTAGACTCAATGAGGAATATAAATGTGAAATTTCATGCCATAAAGTGTAGATGAGTTTATGAAAAATAATAAAAATATTCTCGTAATCAGTAGAGAGAGAAACAGCAAAAACACTATAAAAGTTGCGAAAGAATTGAATTGAGATAAAACTTATTATGTATTCAATGCTATTATAAATTATCCCAAATCTAATCAAAGGTTTAAAATGTCATTTAAAATATGTCACATCTCAGACATACTGTTGTTCTGTACTGTATGTGCAAATTGTGGAAACTTTTATGGATTAATGGCGTTAAATATGAGATAATTTAGAAAATACTTTGATTAACCGAATCATCCGGAACAATAGGACAAGGGGAGCAAGGGGCAATTTGTATAACAGATTTGTAAAGATTGATAATCAATGCTAACTATTGTCAAAAGATATACACAAATTGTCAGTGCATTGAATCACGTAATAGCGTAAGCGAGACATTAGAGTAATTAATAATAATAATAATCATAACAACAAATCAGATTAATTTTCTTTTTTATATGTACTTAAAGCACACAATTATTATACAAATGATAATGAATTCCAATTATACAAAAAAATGTTTGACTAAAAAAATTCATAAATTATCTAATTATCAAATGATTTCTCGTAAATGAGTATCACATGATTGGTAAGTAAATGCCAACCATTTGTGATATTAATTGTCAAAGAAGTGCTTTGTATTGCATAATATGAACTCTTGTCGTAAATCTATTTCTATACTAACCTATGATTTAGTAAATTATTAAATAAAATATTGAAATATATTTCTAACAAAACATATAATACAGTAGTTTAATAAAATAGTCGTAACTATTATTGATTTTATGCTAACGAATCTGTTTTATAAAAACTCATATTTAATGCTTGATTTCGAAACACTTAAGAGAATAACAAGAATAGGATTACAGAATATTCTTGAGTGCTTCTGAAGAGATATTATATTCACATATAATATGTCAATAATTACGAAAACAATATAATCATTGCATTAAAGTTATTTAAAATCAATCAAAAGCACAAAAAATAACATACTTTTAAAGCCATTAAGAAATCAGATATGAAATAAATCCAAAAAATATTCACTAATTTATATAATTTTGAAAAATATCTCCAAAAATAAACTCAAATATCATTTGAAACAAACTTTAAAATACAGATAAATAGGGAATGCATTTACCGGTAATTGATTTGTTTGATATAGTATTATAGTTTAGATTACTTTCAAACATAAATTCTTATAAAGAATATTCTTTAGTAGAATAATAAAATTAAATATCAATTCTTCTGTGAAATACTTATTTAATAAAATTGTTTGCGAATTGATTTGAAAATAAATATTTCAGAAAATATTTAATTAAAATTAAAAAAAAATAAATGAAAAAAATACTTACTTTTCGAATAGTTTTTTGTTATTGAAGGGTAAGTGCTGTTGAAACCAATTTTGGTTAACGTATTGATTACTATCAGATATACAGCTATTAATAACCAAATTATTATTCATTTCTGACATCAAATCGGAATCAATTGGTTGTATCGACTGTTGTTAAGCGAATAATATTATACGTATTGAACGAGTGGTGAAAAGAGAAGAAACTTATAATTCTTATACTTATAAAGAATTTTATTTTATTAATAGTGTATTTGTTTTTATTATTGATTCTAAATCTACTCAATACTAATTAAATACTAAACAAGACAAGTACAGTCAGTACAGTACAGTAGAGTATAATACAGTAAGTATAGTAATCAAGATAGTTTCGGAGTCGTATGAGTGAGTCAGTCGTTTCCACTGCTAATAGTTATGGTTTTCTATATTTATATTTGATTTTCTATTTAACCGATTATTCGATAGCAATATTAGATAACAATAATCGCCGTTAATATGAATTTCAGCACTTATTCTAACGACTCTATTGCTTACTGCAGTCAATGTTCAATGTATTTACAATGTTTTGGCACACATTCAACAAATATAGTATTTATACGAATACGTGTGTTCTCTACACCGATCTCTCTATTCAACTGATTTATACCTCAATTGTCTGGCATTGAAAATCATTGAAAAAATCCAAATACTTGTTGCCAAATGTCGTAATAGTTGTCTCAATTGCGCAACAAATCCAATGGTTTGAGTCAACGCGTGTCAACACTAGTACTGTAGTCGTGCTCAACAGTAGTATAGATAGTCTGCTATTAAATACTGAATTTTAAATTGTCTGCAATATTACTAATACTAAAACACATACAAAACATCAGACAATTCATGGCATCCAATGATTTTCTGTTTGCCTTTGCATTGAGTCTCGGTCTCAGCGCATGTCATGCCATAGGAAACTGACTCCAAATCTCAATTCGGATCATGACTTCAAATAAATTCAATCGAAGAGAAAATCGCAGAAAATATAGCTTTTTTTAATTTTAATCTACGCTTAAGTTTTTGCTCTTCAAAAAAAATTCTGTATTATATATAACTCAAGCCTAGGATTCCTATCAATCAATGGATGACTTTTTATATTTCACTATAGAATCGGTTTCGAAATTAATTAAGATTTATTCGCATCGCATAAAAATGTAGTCAAAAAACTTGTTTTTCTTATATTTGAAAACTTTGTAAAAATATTTACTTATCAATCAATTAATATTTTTATGCAATTTTTCATGATTTTTGAGTCGGAATGTTCTATTGAGCAGGGATACGGAACTCCTAGCTCCTTGGATGGGCTAAATTGTTCGTTTTCATATCGAACTAAAAGTATCCAGACAAGATTAGATGATCAATATCTCTTGAAATGGGCTTTTTGACAGATTTTGTTAAATTTAAACCGAATTTCAATAAATTTTAGCTAAACTTAAATATTTTCAATTTGATCCATGCAAGTGGAGGAGTGGAAAATGACTTAACTGTTTAAGTCTGTAAAAAGTGATTTCGCCAAATGAGTACCTCTACTATAAAGGGATAGAGATTTTTCATCGGGTAGTCAACTCCCATATGTTAAGTCTATGGAACCTAATGCTAATCTATGGAAGAATTTGTATCTCATGCTAATTCTATCAAGGTTATCTACCTATTTAGCCTATTATGAGAACAAGGGAGTTTTAAGGAACATCTCAACTCTAAAGACAGGGCAATATTTTGGTTGAATTCTACAGTATATTATGCATCTCTGCTGTTGTGAATCAAATATAAACTCCTGTTTGCAATTCATACCAATCATTCAGATAATAAACGCATACTTTTCTCGTTTTAATTAAATTATTATAAGATTTGTTGCAATTATTTTCGTTTTATAATTACCTTTTGTTCAAACCCTAGACTTAATTCAGATATTTTGCGAAAAACAAAACTGTTTATCAGAATATATGACACAGTTATGTAAGAAAATATATGTAAATGTTTTCACGTGTCGTTCAGATGAATGGTATTATCGATTAAACAGAAAAGAGAAGAAAAAAGAATAAAAGAGAAGAAAAATAAATAAAAATAAAACTTATTTTTCTCGCATTTATTATATTTTTTTTATTTGCATTGAATTTTGTATTGAATTAAATAATAATTTTTTACTTCAGTTAAGGTCTAGACTTCGAATGACAAATATTTTATAAAAATTATAATTAAATTAATATAGAGTTAGAAAACATGTTATTCTAAAACCAGAATTTCGATGATATTCTTAGAGCTGTCTATCGTTTGATAATTGAATTTACACTTAATATAAATTAAGACAAAAGTGAATCAAAATAATGGACAGAAAAATAATTTATACTTAAATAACAATTACAACTAATGAGCAAATACTGAGAAAACAATATAAATCTGTGGAAAAAATTAAAAAAATACTGGAATTTGATTGCACTCTAAAAAAGATTTTATACGAATTGATAGCAAAAAAGGAATTAAAATATTGTAATAAAAGACAACAATTGAGTCAATATTTTTTTGCTGACAATTGATTTTCATATAATATATCAATATTTCGATCACAATATCAAATCGAGATTTTGTTTCGTATTTTCGTTTCCAATAATAAAATGTATAAACAATTGAATTAAAATTTAAATATAATTTGATTACAACTATTAGTCTGCGGTCTAAGGGTTAGACTCTATAGACGCTAACGACTCTATACAGTGCTCTGTTTCATGAATGAAACTAAGCTTATATTGTGTTGACTCCTAGAAAGCGATCCACTCTTTAGTATACTATTCATTGAGTTATTACCGAATTCTGAATCATATGATTCACACAACTGATTCATTATCTGATAGGATGGCAATCGACTTAAGGTATGGTAGTTTGGCTTCAGTTTAGGGGTTGTATTACCTGTGGATTAGAGTCAAGTCATATATTAAATCATTTGATTGAAACTAATTTCTAATTCAAACTAAGACTGGCTTTCGAGTGAATAATACTCACAAAAGTGTTATTAATTATAGAATTAATTGTTATTACAATTCGTGTTATTATTATTGAAAGAGAAGAGAAGAAACATTACTTCGATATACTGTGGAGGAAGAGATCAAAGAGGGAGGCAAAGGGAGAGACCATTTGGGGGAATGTTATCATTAGTTGATTGCAATTCAGCGGAATAGAGGTATAATCGAGAAAACAAAATAAAATTATAAAAACCAAAACCAAAAATCAAATGCAAACCAAACCGAGAAATGATAGGAAAAGAGTGCAAAATATATAATGCGAACAATGAATATGAGAATTGATTTAATAATAACTAAATAAATAAAAACTCAAAAATAAAAATTCAATAAATAGTCTGTTATTTCAATCAAAAAATAAATAAATAAATAAAATTCGTTCAAAAATTGAATAAAATTAATGAAAAAAAGAAATATTAAAAAAATAATAACAAAAACGTCAAAAATCAATGAATAACAGCATTAGTCGTACCATAATGTGAGTGCTGTTGGTTCGGATTGCGCGGCAATGAGTTGTAATTGCCGTTCACTCCAACGGGTGTCACGTTAGCAGAGGTCGCGTTCGCTGGGAAGGGCTTGTTTTGCGGCGGGTGCTGGTGTTGAGGCGGGTGTGAGTGCGGGTGAGGCATCTTTTGCTGATGTACTCGTTGTTGCTGAGGGTAAGGGGCGGGCACCTGATGCTGGTGCTGATACATTTGCTGTTGATATAAGTATTGGTCAGTTATAGACTTAGAGCTCAGCGAACCCGTAGGTGTTTTTGCCTGAGGAGTAATTGATGTGCTTTGAGGGACACTGATGTCCGTACGACTGGGCCGGGACTGGGATGATATAGACTGACGGCTGAGATCACGATTGCGTTGTGCGGACAGGAATTGTTCGTCACTTATAGGGCTTCGACTGTCTATTAGACTGCAATCGATATATCAATACAATTAGTGTTCAGTGGAATGGAAGCAATGGAAATGGAGTTCGGAAGCAGACCTGGGAGTATGTGGGCCACAGAGAACAACACAACAATTCTTGTAAACTGATCCGCGAGAGAACGGATTCTTAATTGAATGGTTGCGTTTGGAGGAAAAGGAGCCCTTAATGTCCTCATTAGTCGTTTGGTTGGAAGTCGTTAGGTATGTGTGAAATCCGGCCAAACCTAGTATTGACCAAACGCTGAAAAAGCATATAATGCCGACCACTATACTGGCCGGCGAGTCCTTCACAGCGTCTAAAAGATTCCGATTCTTCGATACTATGGATGAGTTGTAAACGAAAACAATTGAATGGAAACTGATTTGAGTTATAATCGAATCAATACTAACACAGAATGAGATGAGTTATAATACACGCGAAGACGAAAACGCAGAGAAGCGCTAAAGACATGATAAACATATAAAAATAGCGATAATTTCTTTTGCCCACACAGTTGCCAACCCATGGGCAGTGATGGTCGAACCGTTCTGTGCAGAGGACAGGCATATTGGCATTGGTTATCAATGATTGCAATGATTGGAGTAATGGTCTGATCAGTGATCGTATGCTTACCGACACAGTTGTCGCAGAGACTGCAGTGGGAAGCTCTGGGAGGTCTGAATATCTTACACGTAAAACAATACTTGAGTTTAATCGTCTGATTATTAATAACAATCTCTTTGGTTCGGGGCGGAGGCCGGTATGTCGGAGAGTTGGAGCCATTGGGCACTTCTGTGTCCACAACACAACAAAACGATTGAAAAACAAATTTAAAAGAAATCAAACAAAAAGTTATACCGATTTGACGCTCAGTATCGGCCGCTTCTTCAGGTGTAGCGCGCGGTAGAATACCCGGGTCTGTGAAACTGGTTCTGAACAGAGTGCACAACACGAATACGAACAGCAGTCCGGCCACCACTGGAATCGCTGGACTTATTTCGGACGCAAGATATGGACAGCTTTTGGATTGGATTTCAGATTCAATTCAATTATAATTAAATGAATTAAAAGAATATAATAATCGTTAGAATAGAGAGAAAGAGAGGGAAAGAGAGGGAACAGAACTGAGCAGAGGAGAGGAAAGGCATAGAAGGCATAGAAGACATACTCGAAAACGAAGAATAGCACACAAGTGGCCATTATTAGGCTGAGTGTGAAGTAGAAGACCGATATCTGTTTGGCCATAACTACGCGGCCGTCGCAGTAGAAGCGGTTCCGTCCGGGGAATATGTGGTACTTCTTCTTATGGTATTTGGACTTCAGTTTCGCTTTGTTATCGATTTTGCCAATACTTTCACTCCTATTGTGATTGTTGTGGTTGTGGTGTCGCTCATGGGTTGGGGCAGACATTGCAGACATCGACGGACTAATGGCCGAGGAATGCATTGCCGTTTTGGGCACTTCTCTGCTCTTCGTATCCCTTGTTATCAACTCTATTGATGTGAGAGATTGTGGCGAAGAAGACATCAGAAGAAACGGTTAATCACTTTAATACTAATTATTATTAAACTCTTTATAAGACTTATTATTAGTTATTATTTATTTTGCATTTGATATCAATTTAATTACAATTAGAAAAAAAAAGTTTTCATTGGATTAGAAATTAATTTTTATAATAAATTAAAATTCATTTCAATATTAAACTCATTTTCAATATTAGTATTCAATCGAAACTAAAAACTTATGAATCGATTCAAACCATTGTTTTGTTATTGAATTTTATGGCAAAAAATCGGTTAAAAAATAAATAATAAAATTAATACTAAATTAAAATATAAAACAAAAATTCAATAGAAATACGAATGGATTGTAAACAGTGTTAAATCAGTGGTCAATACAATGACATCGTCTTTAGTGAACATCACTTCTGATTGTCTGTCAATTGAATGCAATTCTAATAAATATTTTAATTGAGTTTTGTTTGCATTCAAATCGAATTACACTGTATTTCAGTCATTGTCTGAACCGAACTGTTTATCCATTCACTCATTCATATACTCATTCATTCATTCATTCATTCATTCATTCATTCAATACTCTATCGAATTCTCAAAACATTTTTCATTCATTTCTATCCAACAAATGGTTCATAACTTTCATATAATATCATATTTAAAATGTCTTAACTCTAAGCCTAAACTCTATTACAGTTAAGACTGTTTTGTTTTCAATACATATAGAAATATGTTCTCTAATCATAGCTATACTCATATAATGGCTGACATCTAATCGTTCATTAATTATGTTTTAGATATGATTTAAATCTATTTAATAAATATTATTAGATATCGATTCAAAATATTCTTTCAAAGCATTTAAAATCAATTAAAAATTGTTTCTAAAAATATTTTTCAAGCCTTTCGTGAGTTCTCTAATGAATAGCTTTAATAATTGAATTAATATCGAGAATAATAGTGACATCTATTTAGTGTTCAGTCAGTTGTCTGTTTAGTAATGCTTTGAATTCTCAAGAATACAAACTGTGAGAACATCTTAAAGAATATTCTGCTGTCAATTGTTTAGCCCAGAGTATTCTCAAACTTTTATATAACTTATATGAATTCAATTCAATTAATTATCAATTATTAGTTTCAAATATAAACTTATTGTCTGTTTAGTTGTTTACTTAAAAATTATGGCAAATATTGAGACAAATGACAAATCAAGCGATTCTTCGAATTCTGTTAATAATAATAATCAGAATATTCTAAACAGTGATCAAAATCTTAATAAAAATAGTGATAAGAAAAGCAATAAATTTTTAGGTATTTATACAAATTGTATGACTTTTAAGGAATGAATTAATGAATGCAATGATTGAACCAAAAGAGATAGCATTCATATCATGTGTTTCCGGAACCAGTATTCTGTTTGGCTTCTCATCCGCTCTAGCGATGGCTAAGAAAAAAGATACGAATGCTTTCGATAAGGTTTGCACTCAATTATGGACTCAATTAATCAATAATTATATTCAAATCTATTAAACAAAAGGGTCTATCAGTGACTAAAGGCATAGCTATGCAATCGGGAGGTTCTTTAGCGATGAGGGCATTGCTTTGGGGCTCACTATACGCGTGCACTGGATTTGGATTGTTTTGCTTTACGGTCTGGAAGGCTATGCGAGTCAATGATGTGAGTCATTCAGATTGCTATACAATGAAGTAATTGTCTGAAAATTACTTCATTTCCCAAAACAGTTGAAAGAATTTCGTCAAAAAGTCGGAAACTTTTTGCCGAAACTGACTAACAAATCGACAAACAGTAGAACAGAATTCTCTTCAGTTAGAGATCTATTGGAATATATTATCGAAGAATCGGATAAAAGTAAAAATCAAAACAATAAAAACGGAGACAAAAAGTGATCAAATAATTGGTTTTTATTGATTCACTTCTTTTATATTAAAAATTAAATTCGTTTAAAATTTTTGTACAATTTATTCGTTCAATGATTTTAAGTCAAATTTAATGAAAACAATGATTTAAATGAAAAAATAATAATCAAAACAAAAAAAAATAATTAAAATTGTGTTCAAGTCTTAAGACTTAATGTCATTAATGGTTGCGATCCTAAGGAAAAGAGATCCTTTGTCTCTTTGATTGAGTTGTTTGACTCGTATTTCGCTTTAATTCGTGTTTTTCATTGGCTTCACATTCGGTGTAATTATTATTGTTTTGATTTAACTTTATTTTCTTCTCTTTGCTATCGCTTTCAGTCAAGTCTTCAGACTTTCTCTTATTTGTCGACCTTTTGTTGCATTCATTTTGGTTGAGCTGTAGTTGACTGGACTTCCTGTTAGTTCCGTACTTGCGTTGAGGGAACGGAAGAATCACTTGATTATACAAATCAATTAAATTGTAATATTCATAAGCATTGCTGGAATCGACTTCCGATACATTCAAATGGCGCTAAAGTGTCAACGATTTACAAGTCATTACCGGTTCGTTCAAACAGTTACTCAAAGTATAAACAATTGAAACCTTTTTCAAGCATTCAATCAAAACATTTTTGGTCATCAATTCCGGATGACATTCGAGTGAATCCATTGCTTCAGACTTTTCACAGGATTTGTCTGCACTTCCAGCACTGCTTTCGCTGTCATTCCAGTCAAACATTTTTGTTCGCAATTAATAGCAATTTAATACTCAATGAGTAATTGGAAAAATAATTGGCTCTGAATATACTCTACAGGAAGTGAAACAGAATATTCTGAACAACAGAATCTGAACTAAAGCTGAGCTAACAGTGCGCTAATGATGCGGCTTAGGCTCAAATGAATAATAGCTTTGAATTAAACAATACTTGTGTTTCAGTTATTTCTGACATACAATACAATTGATTGCCATTAAATCAATTGAATAGATAGGAAAACAAATACATTATTGAAATGGCTGTCAAAATATTGAAATTCAATACCATTTTAATGAATAGATATAACAAAAGTAAACAAAGTTTTTATATTCAAAATAAATTCATTATTTTTTATAAAAACTTTTGTTTACAAAATCAGTTTGCGTTCAACGCATGCGTTCAGAAAACTGTTTATTATTCAGTGCATGAATCGAGTCATGTGTTCCGCCATCTCAGCCCTAATGACTGTCCAATGAGAGTGAGCGTACTATTGGATGCATTAAAACATTGAAAAGCTGATTGGTGAATATGTGCATGAGCATGACAATGAGCATGGTGATTCAATTGGTGAATATGGTGGGACACATGCATCCATTCAATGTTACCTATTTTCAGAGTTGAATACTTAGCGAATAATTACGTCATACCCAGGAATGCAAACCCTTTCGCAATCACTGTTGATCAGTCTGTTCGTCAGTACTGCTCAGTAGAGATGAAAATGCATTAACTTTTATGCAAATCTATTCAATCCATTCATCGATTTGTTTCAAAATTTCCGAGAATTTCAACTATGAATCGCATGAATAGAATATTTCATATGATTTTCAAACCGTTTGTCCGACACTTGTGTTGGAAAACATAATAGAAATCAAACGATTTGTTTGTTTAGAAAACATTTGTCTCCAAAGTATTGAAACAAAAGTATTATTTTTTATGTAAAGCAATGAAACTTTTTATCGTATTTTGCGTTCAATTCGTTTCTATTGATCTGTATTTGAATCCAGTATTGAGTGAAACGGCAGAACATTATCGCTATTTAGGAAACGATAGCACAAGCGGTGAAACATGTGTTTTGAGTGCATTCAGAGCATCCGTTTCTGTCAAACCCTTTAACCAAACTTTCACCGGAACTACATTTACAGACATAAGTCCGGAAACCTCTCCATACGATCCGATTACTCAGTGCAGAGATGGCCAGCGGTTACACTATTACCGGTACGACAGAGTCAATACCAGTGCCACTCATAGCAGAGAATCGTTTCTCTCGTTTGGCTTTGAATTGGGTTTTCGTCTTCCGATCGAAGTTCACGTCAAGTATCTGGAAGTGATTTGCGCCCGAAAAGAGGGCTGTGCCATACATGACAGCACGTACTGCAAGAATAACCACTGCTTCCGAATGTCTGCCCACTATATACTCACGTGGATTAAGACGGGCTATGCATACGAGTGCTCTCACAACTGGAGAACGAACCTCAAGGACGTGAGCCATGAGTACGAAAGGGCTCAGACTATCGGCTCGTTTGCCATAGACTTGGATTACGTTCGGATCGATTCGAGTAATAACACGAATCGGTTTAATCCAATCCAATACTGTCTAATGGACTGGTTTTTAGACACAAATATTCTGATAATCGCTTCCAGTCTTATAATTGTCATAATATTATTGATTGCTTTCAAATGTCTGTCCGATTGTCGAAAGGCTCGCAAAAGACGTTTGGATCTGAATAGTGAGGAATCAAAGAAGTCTTCGATCTTTAGGAAAGACACCGAAAGCTCTAACGAAGAAGATTGCAATCAACCGATCGAACTGTGAATACAAGAACTCATTTATAATCAAATGCATCGAAAGTGTACTTAAAATATACAAAAACTTAACAAAACTTTTTATAACTTATTTTTCTAACTATTATTTCTGTATTAATAAACACATACTTTATGTCTGTCTAACAACTAATAGAAAATGAAAAACACTTTGAAGTTAAGCAAAGTTTGCACTGATTTTGACTATGAATGTGTGGCTAACTGTGCGAACCTGTCTTTCCCACTCATATCAGTGCAAAACTTGTGCTTTTCTTCAAAATATATTTATATTCAATGAAAATAAGATTTGATGTAAAAGTGTACCAAAAGTTCACCACTTATTGGGTTAGTGTTTCGTGGATTGGGTTCTATCAGGAAATTAATTGTTCAGCCAATGAGTGATTGGTTTAACAAATACTGTATTTGACTTACAATCGACTGAAGAATAAACTAATAAATACTCGACTTTTAAGACATTAACCAAACAATGATTGTTACGCTTCACTCGTTTAAGGAACTGGTGTTTGTCTTGTGGACAGCCATTCATTTGTACATTTTAGGGGCCATTTATGTCCTCAAAGAACTCAACCGAAAGTACCATTTGGTCTCTTCTGTTCGTCACTTATCACATGACGACAAAGACCTCCCGAAGAGATTGGATGGAAAAGTGGCGATAATTACTGGCGGTTCGCGAGGTATTGGTCTCGAAGTGGTCATTGATTTGCTTCGGAGGGGATGTCATGTCATAATCGCCAGTTCGGCCCATCCAGGGGTTGTCCATCAGCTGACCCGCAGTATTGTGGATAAAGTGAAGAAACAGAACACTGGAAGTGATGGCCAAATGGGGAAACTGGAGATCTGGAGGTTAGACCTGATGTCACTGCAGTCGGTCCAGCAGTTCGTCGACAAATTCCATTCCTCGGGAGTGAAAGACTTGAATTATTTGGTGAACAACGCGGCCATTATGTTCGCACCCAAGAAGATGACAGACGACGGCTTCGAAGCTCACTTTCAGGTCAACTATTTGGGTCATTGTCTCCTCATTTGGTCATTGATGCCAATTATGATAAGTTCTGCACAAAAATGTGGCCAAAGGTCGCGTATAGTGAACGTGAGTTCTTCGACTCACTTCGCGCGAGACCTGTGTCTGAATGACTTACAGTCGCATCAAATCTATTCTCCGTTTCATTCGTACGCGTCGTCGAAGTTATGCCAAATTATGTTCACTTTTAGTCTAAACCAATGGTTCAAAACAAACCAACAAATGGGACAATACCTGACTGTAAATGCATTACATCCCGGGGTGGCCTTAACCGAACTCTACGAGAATGTCTGGTGGGTTAAACTCCTGCCCTCATTGGCCAGAGCTCTATTCAGAGTGAGTATCCGGAGCTATATTCGGTGCTAACAGTGCTCTCAAATTAATTTATTAATGCATTTAATTCTTGTGTCGAATAGACCCCAAAAGAAGGCGCAGAGACTATAATATACGCCACCCTGTCCTCAGACCTGGAAGGCATTGGAGGCAAATATCTTGAGGACTGCGCTATAATCCGTTCCTCGCCTTTCTCTATAAACAGACAATTTCAGGACCAGTTGTGGGATAAGACGTGGCATTGGCTCCAGAAGTGGAACACCAGAACTGAATCGCCGATTGTTTTGAATAAATGACATATTTTTAATCCAAACTCAATATAAAAGCAATAATTTTTGGATTTAATTGAAATTATTTTCGATTTAAATGTTTTATATTTTTTTATACAAATAACTAGTTTTGCACTAAATTTATATAAGACTTGAATTTATTTATTATTTTGTTATAAAAAACATATTTATTATAATTTATTAAAATAATTGAAAACAAATGAAACTTCAATTCAATCCGAATACTGAAGACTCGAATGCAATGTATTATCGATTGTACGGCAGATGTGATCAAAAATGGGGTGAATTAACGACCGGTGAGTCGGGATTGAAGTGAATGTCGTCGACTTCGATCTCCTCGTCGTCGTCATCGTCTTCATTGTCATCGTCGTCGTCATCGTCTTCGTTGTCGTCGTCGTCGTCATCCTCTTCCTCGAAGTCATGCGATGTCTGTCCGGTCGGCAGCAAATCGTTATCTCTTGAGCTGATCTCCGAGAGCTGACTGCAGTGTTCCTTCTCCATCAGGGTCAGCTCCAGCTCCTCGTCCATTGGTTTGTCCACTTGGAACCAATTGAAGTCGATATAGCGCGGAGTCAATGATGGAAACAATGGCGAAACCATTTCACTGCTAATTGTCTTAATTATAGTTCAATTCAATTGTTTACGCATTCACTACAAATCCAAAAACAGCTGATATTTAAAGCCAGAAATAAACGTATTTTTGTGTCAATTCATAAACAATGTTATCATTTGAATGAGAAGAGGGTTTGCATTATCTGTTGGGTTTGGGTTCATATCAATACTCAATACTCAATACTCAAATATAAGGCAATCAAAAAGTCTATAGTTTTGTCACAACTTTTGTGTATAGACTATAATAAGAGACAAACAATTGAATCGATTTGTTTACAAACAATTGATAGTTCTTGTCATTCGTTTCCATTTAATTATGGCTTCAATTAACAAATCGTCAAAACTATTGCATTTGTCGACCAATAGGTTTGTATTTATAGTCAATTGGATTCAAATTCAATTCAAGTATACATTGATTTCAATTCAACCAAACAGTCAACACATGAGTCGATTGAATGCCAGTCTGTGGTCAGTATTGGCGGCCAAATGGCGTAAATTCAAGAACGGATCGGAACAGCCTCTGCCCAGACCTCCATTATCACAACCCGACTCTATTCTGGAGGAGATCTATGCCATCGATCCGGCGATTGTGCCGTACGAGAGGCGTCTGGATGTGAAGAGGCATTACATGCAATACAAGAGCCACCAGAAGATCATTGAACACAACAAGAAGATCAGGAAATTAGACAAAAAGATTAAATCAGGTCTTTATGACAACTGGGACTACGCCAACAAGTGGTAGTCTACACCCCTTCCTCTGCACAGGCACTGCAATCCAATACAACGGAACTATTATTCAAATAAATGTTTAGTTGTTTTTGGTTTCAATTTCTGTAGAATTGTTTAAATATTTTCATTAGATTTGTCTTTAAATAGAAATTAAAATAAATACTAAATTGTATTCAAATGTTATAATAAATGTTTAAACTATAGTTTTTTCGGGGGTTTTGGAAAAGTTCTTGCCTTATGTCTAACTGTGCCCTACATTGCACGTCCATCAGATCCGATCCGAATGAGTCAAAAGCCATACTTTCCAACCCATCCAAGCCTTGATTGCATTGCTCGTTGCCCTTCTAGTACTGGCCCACCAGCACATTGATTCTACCCATCACACTGACCCAGGAAGCCTAGATTGCACCAGAGCCACAAATTTCTGAAATCGGATTTGATTTTTAGAGAGCATTAATGATAGCCTTTATAGCAATGTGTTCGGGTTCAACTAATATAACATGGTGATAAAAATGCAGAGTGAGCCAGGTGAATAGTACGAACTTATTGAATGAACTAATAGTACAAAATTAACCAAACGAATGAACAGATTATATACTAATAGAGAGTTTGGTTCAAATGAATGCCAAAATCATATCGTTTTTGTGATTTGTTCTCAACTTTTATTCAGAACTTTTCCGCTGAACTCAAGAAGTGGCTCTTTAGACACCTTAGCTCTACATTATATAGCTTTCTTAAATTGCTGGCTAATTTTGTGCAAGATACAAATTCAATCATAAAATCTTATTCCAAATCTATTTTAAATATTTATTTACCGGTAATTGATTTGAATAAACTCTGATTTCAAAAATAACGATTAAATGCAGATCTAATCAGAAATATATTCAAAACTTCTGAATAAATATTTAATATTTTCTAAATACAAGTTTTATTCACTTATTTCCGGATCAAATCACGCCTAATAAGTATTTTTGAATAAAATATTTATTAATTGCTTAATAATTAGACTAATGTTAGAAATGTTTTTAAAATATATAATAATTTGATTTCAATTTCAAAAACTTTTTTTATTGATTGGATTTAAATAATTTTTACAACGATTTGAATATCTATTAAAAGGTTTAAAATATTAAGAAATAATTAATAAAACATTCAATTCGTTGACTTCAATGACTACATGAATGATATGTTTTACAAAAATAATAATTATATTTGGATTCAAATTATAAAAAATATAAAAATGATTTAAAACAATAAGTATATAAGAATTGATTGAAAATTATTGTGTTTTATAGAGAACTATATAAAAGCAAAGAACTGCAGCCAAAAGTGAGACACAGATAACAGAAATGAAAACATAATTCTTAACAAAATTTCGACTATTTTTTGGCTTCAATTGCAAAGACATCTTATCTCTGACTCTATTGGAAAAGTCTGTCAATCGATGCGAACAATTGAAAACAGGTTTCGTTGAAATCTTATCATTAGTTTTGCGAAAAGAGTCGACAAAAACGTCAGAGATTTCCAAACGTATGAAAACTTCTTTGTCTTCATTGAGAAACTCGAAGACCTGTTTGAGTGGACACCAAAATGAATGGCTTTTCGAGTGATTTGCGAATTGATAGCAGACTTCGAGCGCGTAGTCCGGAGTCTGGCTATAAAGTGACCCGAAGTTTGGAAAGTCACGACTTTTTGCCATTTCTGTGGACTCGAAGAGCAAATCAATTGAACCCAAACTCCATTTCCTGTCTCTATAGAAGTTGAGGTTAGCAGCGATTCCACTGAAGACAAACTGCAATAATATGTCTTCACGTCTGCACGGATTGGTTGTCTTGTAGACAGCATTGGGAGGAATGGCTATTCGTGTCTCTCGAATGGATTGGTCTCTGATATCAACGTATTTAATGTCAATCAAGACATTCAATCGGATTATCAGACAATTGATGTCTGACTTCAATATCTTATTCTTCCGCTTCTTCTTCTTCTTAGTCTTATTGGACTTATTTGTGATTCGCTTTGAATTAGTGTTGAATTCAATATCCGATCCATTATTTCGATTAATATTTGATTTCGTTTTGATTTTATTTTCGTTTACTTTCGTTTCGTTACTAATACTGAAATCGATTTTATCGTAAAATCGGTTCCAATCGTCCGAATGCTGGACACCATTGGAGACAAACCAAATGCTGTCTGCGTTCGTCCCATTCATATCCGGATCCTTTGGTTCTTCAGAATTCATCACATATTTTGGTCCTCTTCGGTCACAACTTTGTGTCACAATTATAGATATTGTCATTAATACAGATATATATAACCATTGATTCATTTCAGACATTGTTTTCGATAAGTATTCAAATATTTAATCAATTCTTTCAAAATATTTTTGCTTTGGTTTTCATTCAATTCAATCAATGAATCTATTCTTTGCGTACAATAGCTATTCAAAGCATAAGTCAGTTATAAAACGCTTTGAATGTAACAAATATTCTCTGCCTTTTAGTGTCGATCAAAGGTTCCGACTCTTATGTTGTGCTTAGGTTTTCGGGCACGAGACCACTCTTATTTGGCCAATTCAATGCAAAACTAATCAAATATTTCAATTTGTATTAAGAGTTGAAATAAAATAATCAGATCTAAAGTGAATTTCGTCACAAATACGATAGAAATTTAAGAATTAGAGAATTAAATCAAAACGAATTCAGCAAAATGACCTAGCTTATAGATTATAGAATTTGATTTGACTTTGGACTGAATTACTGTAACAATAGAGCATTGTTATAGACTTCTGTCGCCGGACTGTAATCGTATATACATTGAAATCAATTAAAATATAAAATAAAACATTAGCAAAGTTTAAGCTCAACTACTGTACATTAAGAGCTCGAGGCCTAGGCTCCAGTCCCAGACTATGTTCCTGGAAATCTTGCTCATTCTGTTCTTATTCATCTTACAGATTATATTCTTGTAGGGATGGCCAAGCTGGATGAAGTTAGTGGTTATGTTAAAAACTTTGGCAAAAATAGGAGAGGGGTACAAAACTCATTTGATTCGGTCCATCATTTGTTGCCAACCAATGAGGGGCCGAAAACTCATCGGGAAAAAGGTTACTAATTTTTCGACTTCAGGGGTTGTTTGGCTATATCCCCGTTGGTCACCCCTACTATTATTCTTTACTCAACAGAACAGGAAATGACTTCTCAGGGATAAAGTGAACTCAAAAGTTGAAGTTTTAATACTTTTTATTATTTATTTAACAAAAATATCTTTTATTCCAAACATTTCTTAAATTATTTATTAAAATACAGTCAGTTCTACAGACTCTGTAAAAACTTCAATACTAACACAATTCAGTCGATTTCAGGTTTTATCAGTCAATAAACTTGATTTTACTTTCTTTTTCTGAAAATATTAATATATTTTTTATTTATAAACATTTTCTTTAAAACTTAAATCACTTAATGACTGATTTTTTTGTCAGAAAATAATTCAAAGAAATAAAAAGTAAATTAAAAATGATTTTGAAAATATAGGTTAAGCCAAGTATGACATTCATTAAGTAACCAAAGGATAAAAATGTTTAAATATATATTCAAATCTCTAAATCAGCTTCACTTAAATTATGTACGAATTCTTATTTTTATTCAGAGTTTCCAATAATTTCTTGAATTCATTGCAACGAAAATACAATTTAAATATATTTGAATTCATCGTTAGGTTAAGGAAAACAAGACAATAGTTATCATTGAATAGAAAACGAATAGATTTTTAAAGTTTTTATTGCTTTATATTATTATTACTTATCATATCCTCGATTCGCACTACGCCAGGGGCTGCCAAGGGATACAAGAATAGCATAATGGGTAAAAACTCGAAATATGTTAGATATTAATTATAAGCACCAGGATCAATCAAGTGTTAATATTTATAAATTTATATAAACTAAATTAGACCACAAAAAGGGAGCCTGGATGCAATTTCGCCCAAAGTCCTGTTGAAAGGACACACCGGAAAACCCGATGGAGTTATTTCAACAATTTCCAACCTCGGGGTGTTGTGGTTAATACCTTCCTGGTTACTCTTTCTCTATATAATATGTATTGCAATATTCCACTAATTAATCGATCAATAAGTTTCGGTTCATTCATCTCAGACTCGAATCACACAATAGAGGAGTAAAATATGTTAACAATTATTATAATTACAATATTTCTATTCACATAAGTCATAAAAAACATATTTATGGCTAAGATTTCAAGTATTTTAAGTCCTATTAAATTAATAAAATCTATTTATAAGCAGAAGAACATCAGTTTGTAAAGTATGAGCACTTTATTCATATCCAGTCTATTATTATATAATGTATTCCTTTGTAATCATCTTTTTTTACTCCTTTCAGACGATTGTATTAAACAAATAAATTAAAAATATTTTTAAAAATCTATTGATTTGAATACAATAACGAAAATATGTCAATCACTCAAATAAATCAATAATTATTGTTCAAAATATTCTGGCAATAGATTTCATGAACTTATAATCGATTTATATTATAATAATTATCGAAAAGTAATGTAAAAACTTCACGACTTGAGTGATAGAAAAAAGTTTATTTTGATTCGGAATGAATTCTCAAATGAATGTTTGAAAGATGAGTTGACGAATAACTAGTTTTCTCTTTTGGCCTAAATTTTAGAGTACTTTTCATAATATTTATTTCTAAAGACATTCTAAACAACAGTGAAATCAAGAAATACGACTCCATTGGAGACTATGTTTAGAAACATCCTTAGGCTATGATAGCGGCCAACGGAAAGACTGGTATGACTGAAGTTGTATAATATTATTAACAATTTATTAGAGAGAGTGTTAGACAACATAAGTCAGCCCTCATTCCAGATCAGACACAGAAAGTACAACATTGCGCTTAACTCATGTAATTGAACAGTTAGTTAGTTTGTCTTTTCCTGTGTTATCAGTCGTCCCAATATGTGCTTTCATAATAAATATTTAATTTTTGTTTTATTACTTATTATTTTATGTGTTTTTCATTGTATTCAATGCAAAGAAAAGGATAAGAAAAGAAGTGATTCCACACTGAAATCAGTGAAGAAAAAGAGTACTTCGGCTGAAAAGTTAGTGATAAGCAGTACTAAGAGTGTGCTCTCGACTACTACTTTGAAAACAACGGCTAAACCTATTAAATCGATCCGAAGTCAAAAGAAGATCAAGAAATCACTGTTGGGTTCGAAAGAAAAGATATCAAAGAATAATGTATTCAAAAGCGGGAAACAAACGATAACTGCTTCCAAACCAACCGTTAATTTCGCAAACGGTATGTCTGATCAATATTTTCCTGATATACCGTATATTTATATCTTTTATTAGAAATCGAAAACAAGTTTATTAATTAATTTTAATCCAAACAATCTTTTAGTTCAAAAATGCTCAGAAAAGTTAGCCTTTTTTCAAACAAACTCTATTTTGAATTCATTGTAAGATTTTATCTTGATAATTGATTTGCGTTTATTACCCATAAGCGAAAGCATCAAATAAGGCATTTCATATGAAATTTCTATTATTTCTATGAAATTTATTTAAAAATGAAGTGACATCTTATGAAAAGAGGTCACGAATGCCGATAAATCACATTTTACGCCTAAATTGAGAAAAAGCGTCAAAAGTTTTACTTTCACTGATAGTAAGATTCAAAACAGATTTAATCTTATTTTTATAAGTTTTTTGTTTTTTTATCGTTTTTTTATAACTTTCTCTTACTTTTCTCAATACTCATCATTAGTTTAAGGAAATTATTTTAAGGAAAATTTAAATGAAATGAATTGAAAACTATGCAAACATTTGATAAGAAAAATCAATTTATATTAATTTCTAAACTTAATGGTAATAAAATTATCGCATCTATCTCAATTATCTTTTCAGTTGATTATTTTAGCTATAAAATTGATAGATTATTATAATTGCTTAATAATAATAATAGAGGCGATAATACCGGTATATATGATCGAAAAGAATTTATTAATAAGTAGTTTAAAGTCACGAATCACTTGTATTTGACTTGAATTCACTTTTCATTCACATTGAGATTAATTCATAATTAAACTAATCCTTAAGAATGAGGTTATGTTATGCGAAAACATTTCAAAATATAAATGATTGCTTCAGACAATCATATTGTGAATACATTTAAGTTATTATAATAAAAGTTAATAGTTTTGCATAAAATAAAGTCTAATGAATACACATCTCAGGTCTTAGTGGCCAACAGCGCGATAAAGCCATAGAAATAGTGACTGAAGTGTTGGAGAACACAAATAAAACTTCAGATTTGGTCGAATGTATTCGTTCGGAACTGGAGAGAGAGTTAGGGCTCAGAAGTAATGTGATTCTGTCGTCCACTCCATTCATGGAACAGTCTCTCAACAAAATTCCCGGAACTGTTGTCATGCAATTGAGTACTGTCTTAACGAATGGCAAAAAACGAAACGATGTTTTAGTTTCGGTCTTCGGTCTCATGAAAGGCAATGACTTCATAGAGAGATCCAATGATTTGATGAAAACGGCGCAGAAGTTGTCACCAAAAATAATAGACTCATTGATGAGCACAGATATGAAGCAAGAGATCACAAAAATGTCGACTCGAGTGGTGAGGAATGCGAAGAATATGGAAGAATTGAGCGATCAGTTGAGTGAAGTGCTTAACGACAGGTTCGGTCCGCACTGGCATTCAGTGGTCGGACATAAGAATATGATGTCTGTCGACAATCACCGAAAGACTTCAGTGTTTTTCCTGAATATGGACTTCGGAGACATGAGAGTCGCTGTATTCAAGTGAATCATATCATCTATTTTTGGCTTTAATTCACATTTTCTATACTTTCAGAACAAATATTGAACTGAAAGCAAACAAATACTCATTTAAACCACAATTAGAGTTATAGTCAAAAATAATACATTCATTCGATCATAACTTTCACGCAATAATCGCGAAAATATATTTATATAACTCTTTGACAAAACACTTAAAGTAAAGTAAAGTTCTTTCGGACTAATTATAGAATTTGTTGTAAATAAAGTAAAGTTTGAAAAGTTGTTAAAATAAATGATTTAAAATTGATGTCTAATATCCAAAACGATTTATTCACTCATTGAGGTTACTCCGAGTCTATCATAGATACTGACAAGAAGTCTATTCTGGGATTTCGAGTAAATATATAACTTATAATAGAAAACAAAAATATTCTCAAGTTTTAAGTCGGCGCACAACTGCTTATATTAATAATAGGCCGAGGGCTGGCTTTGTAGGGCTCAACCGCTATTTAATTCATATATTATTATATTTTTGTTTAATAACACATAATTTCAATCAGATTTTCAAAAGAATTATTACTCAATAATCGCTGGACTGAAGTATAATTTCTAAAATTAAAAGTTTTGTAGAATAAAACACAGAATATTCTTGAATTCTGAAGTCGCCCTTCAAAGAGACCCTGGGAGCCTTTTATTACATCAGTTGCGTTCACTCTTCAGATTCTTTGAGTTACATAACTAACTATAAAAGGATAACGAAATTCACAATCAGTTGATTGGAGTTTGAGTTCTAAACGCTATAAGAATTTTGAATTCCGAAAGAATTTTGAAATGTCTCGCAATTTGATGCCATTTTTCAACCGACCCGACCGTTGGCTCGATTGGGACACCTCTCGGCTCTTAGAATCGCATTTTGGGTCCCAACTGACTGACGATGATTTCTTCGCACCGATGGCTGTGACGCCCAGTTATTATGTGAGGCGAAGACCGTTCAGGTTATAAACGATTCAAAGATTTTTTTGTTCAGATTTATTGAAAAATATTATTTTATAAATAATTTAGCCGTCAATTGAGTGGAAGCCATAGCCCAGGCATCAGAAGTCTTGCGCCACAACACGCACAAGAATTGGTCCAATCGGACAAATTTCAAGTTATGGTCGATGTCTCCCACTTTACTCCCGAAGAAATTTCTGTGAAGACAGTGGACAACCAGGTAGTGGTCACCGCTAAACACGAGGACAGACCCGACGACTTCGGCTTCATTTCGCGTCAATTCTCTCGAAAGTATTTATTGCCCGCAGATATCGATCCGTTGACAGTGTCCTCATCGCTCAGTCCCGAAGGAATCCTAACTATTCAGGTCTGACTCTCTTAACGGTTTATAACTGTATTTACTATGAATTCAGTTCAATAGAGAAAACTAGCCAATTGAGACAGAACAGTTTGCTTCGACCACTAATTCTATATGACTCATATGTTGGCAAGATGTTGGGTAGATCTAAAAATGGTCCAGTGACAGAATAAAAATTTTGTTGACATAGAGTAAACTCAGAACTCTATAGAATGGGTGCCAAATCGTAATTATACTAACAGTACCTCTATTTTGGCTAAACTCCCCTCCAATCGACTGATTAGATAACTTCATAATATTTGTACGTTTACTCAATCGTAAGATATTATTAAAGCAATAATTCATTGATTTTTTATTTGATTTATCGCTAAGTTTTCCGATTTTATAAATCAATAGAATTACGATTTTTTTTCTATCAATGATTCAAAGATTGAATTAAATATTTTGAACGAAATATAGCGTTCGTCTGAAACACAGCTTTGAATGCAAACAAAATTAATACTTATTATTAAATAAAGAGATTTTAATTAATTTAATTATTTTATAATCTGATCCAAAGGCGCCGCGAAAACAGCCGCCGCCTAAAGAAGGCGAACGACCCGTTCCTATATCACTGACACCGGAGACACCACTACCACAACCGAAGCCAATACCGGTTCACAACGAAACGGCAAAACAGAATTGAATCGAAATTATATTTAGAGTTAAAACTCACCCAAACTTTGAAATACGCTTTCGATTAATGTTTAAAAACTTTGCGATATATTTGTGAAAAAGTGATAACTTTTTGAATTATAATTAAAAACCTTTTTTGGAGAGTATTTAAAACTGAATTTAATAACAATTTATAATTGTTTTCGCATTAAATGATTTTCAATTAATTAAAAAGTTATTTAATTTATTAAACAATAAAAAGCGACAAATATTTCAAAAGAATTGAAAAAATTATTTAAAATTCAATAAAATTTTCAAAAAATATTGATTAATATTAATAGCATTTAATATAATTTGATTAATAAATGAATTTTAAATATATATTCATAGGTTTAGCTATAGATTCGAGACTACTGTACACTTCGCACAGGTATTAAAAATATTTTTTAATGAGATTTGATATTAATATCAATTTTCAATTGAAGTAAAAAATAGTTAACTTTTGACTCAAAACATAAGTTAATTAAATATAAAATTAAATAAAATTAATTCAAATAAAGAGAGCTTTGAATGGATTTAAAGTACAAAACAATTTAATCGACTTTTTGTACGTCTTTTCCGGACTTTTTGAGTGCATTGAAGACGTCTTCATAACTGAACTGTTGGTCACTGTTATCGATGACCACAACCACTGATTTGGTGGTCAGATCGGTGTCCACTGAACGCAGTTTATCGCCGAAAGCCTTGGTTAGACACCTCTTGACTGCGCCGGCACAGGCATCGCAGGTCATCTCCACTTTGAATCTATACGTCTTCAGGGCTGACATTCTTCTCGAGGACAGGGATATGAATATGGATATGGACTATGAGTTTGGACTGAATTGACGATCAATTGCTTTAATGACTCTTACATTCACTGAATGTCTATTCAATTGAATCAAATGTTTTTAACTTCTGTTTATATTATATGATATGATATCAAACCATTCATACAATACATTACGTTTAATTCCATTCCAATCAAACCCTAAAATGCTTTCAAAACAAAAATCAATACAATATTCTCGCAATAACTTCATTGAAATGTAACAAACTTTTTGAATGAGAGATAAGCCTTGTTTCGCATTGACTGTCACATTAACAACGTTTACATTAGATATTTTTTCTTTTGATACTATAATCGCATTTATTTCAATCTAATTATAAGTTTAGTCTTATTTTTAAAACTGTATAAAATATTAATCAAAATGTTCTGACAATCAAATCGTTAAATATTAATAGAAATAAATTTCTCATTAATTGTTTCAAAGTTTAAAACAGGTTAAAATTGAATGAACCAGATGTTAGCAGAAGCTTGCAAACTGTGCTGGGTGAAACCAGAATAGAGAGAAGAGTGCAGATAGTTTAGAAATATATGAACAAGGATATTTTATAGTCAATTCTAGCAATGGCTGTATAAATTCCGGGTCTAAATCAAGTTTAGAATAGTTTTAGTGATATTTCTTCTGAAAACTACAGAAAAGAATATATTTAATCATTTGTCAGATAACTGGGTCAATTGGTATTCATAACTATAGTATTAGCACTGCATTAGCTGTAATAGCAGTGACGACAATGATTAACGGGTTTTAAAGACTTTGATTCGAAATAATTTTGAAAATTTTTGTACTTATTATAGAATTTTTCAATTTTCGAAAACCTCTATAATAATAATGAACAGACAGACAGACAGACAGATAGGTTATGAAGAATGTAAGCGATTATAAAGAACTGAAAACTATCAGTAGTTATGAAACTTATTCGCAAAATATATAAGATTTAAATTGAAATAATTTTCAAAAATATTGAAGAGTTCTGCAAACAATTGATTGAAAAACGAATTAATATTAAATAAAATGATTGAAAACTATTAAAAGTGAGTATTAATGTCGACATTCGGGACAATTGATTCAGTTTTGGTGACAAACGTATTGTGAATTAGTTTTC
>JAQIWA010000194.1:0-43099 GCA_034693305.1 Eueremaeus valkanovi | reverse complement strand
GGGGTCTAGCAGAGCCTCAAACCACAGGGGGGGTATTTTGCCAAATCTCAAACTCAGGGGGGGGTATTTTGTCTATATCCCCCCCTATGGCATCCCTAGCATACATAGAAAACGAAGTTTTATTAGATGTAGTGTTCAGTCTTGTTATTTATTTATTCAGTTATATTAACATTTATTGCACAACACATTCACTCCTACAGAGAGTTATAGTTTAGAAAATTGGTATTTGTTTAGAACAAACAATATTTCTTTTGTTAACAATAAACTCAAAACACTTTCTGATCTAAACTTAGATTTAGAGCGATATGAAAAATCAGAAGTATTTTTGTGAAAAAGTCTGTAGCCTTTACAAAGTTATCTTGGCTCAAATCCGTTTGAAGATCAAGGGGTTAATTATGAATATTTTTATGGCCTCTTCTTCTACTCTATATTTATTCAAATGCTTAAACAATTAAATAGAAAGAAAATTATAGATTGTATTCATTTGAATGCCTTATTGAGAAATATTTTTTTAATCTTTACTATTCTTCAAGAGTTTAAAAAAATTATTTTTTAAATTTTATATTACAATCGATTTATAAGATTACAACAAAATATTTTTGTAATCGTTCTATATTTTCATAAATGATTGCATTCATTAACTGTTAAACTAATTTAAAATAAGTTTAAATATATTTATATTCAAAACAAAGCATATGAATCGCAAACATATTTTCGTATGAATTGCAAACAAAAAATTCATCCCAGGATTTATGAGCTAATCATAAATTAGCGAAAAAAGACTAAAAGTAAACGAAACTCTTAAGAAGTTCTGATTTAATTGAATTATAATCTTATATTATATGATTAACTTTTAAGTTATTTATTTATAATATTAAAAAATTAACTCTATTTTGAACTTAATCCACCCTAAGAATCCAATTGAAAATAATGTCTCAAAAATAAAAAGCTATTAAATCAAAATATTGAACCATTAAGCAAGAACAAAAAACGAAACAAGAAAAAATGCAGTAAATTATCATGCACATTGTACAGGACAGGCATTTATTACATGCAAGGAATTAGGGACACTTTGAAATAGTTTAAATGAAATATATATATATCACTGGTTTCAGGAACTGAATAATCTTTGGAGAGAAGAGAAAATAAGAGAAAAATATTTAAAACAAATTATATATTAATTCTTATTATTCTTAATATATTTGTCCAATTAATTAAACGAAAGCGTTTCTGACTTATGTGAGAGTCTCTCAAACTCTTTCATTGTGTGCTCTCTTAAACGCATTCATAAAGTCATTTGTATTGCTATTAAATATTATCCTAATTTTCAAATGTGTATAACAAAACTCTCACAGATGAGAGAGAGAGAGAGAGAGAGAGAGAGAGAGAGAGAGAGAGAGAGAGAGAGAGAGAGAGAGAGCGCGCAGGGAGAGAGAGCAGGGAGGGAGAGAGAGAGCAGGGAGAGAGAGAGAGAGGCGATTATATTAGCAAGGATGCCTTTAGTTGAAAGATTACTTCCGAGCGACAAATACCTGAATACGAGAAATGTGTCATTTCATCTCATTCTGCAAACCATTTATGCTTTTATTCCTAAAACATATTTCTCTCACTTTCTTCTAACGATTTTAGTTAAATAATAATGATTTGTATGACTTATATAACTGGAAGACAATATAAAATTTATTCACTTATTAAATATTTTGCTCTTTAATGGTATTCATTAAAAAGGATTTTAGCGAAAGTAAAAACAATTAAATAATAGTTATGTAGATCTATATAATATAGAAAGTAGATTGCTGCCATATTTATATTGGATCATGTATTCTAATTTTCATGAACTGGCTAAACTTTTAATTTAGGAAATACTGGGCAAAAAATTAACATTTCCTCTCTTTTTCTTATTATTATAATTCGTTAGAATTAACCAAAATTATAGTTTCGATACTTAATTTGAATATCACTAAAGTTTTCGCACTTTCAAAAACAAATGGCTTTAAATGAATGGTTAATCCATTTCAGTAGCATTTTATAAATATATGTTAACTTATATAACAATTAGTTAGAGAGGAAAGGGATACCTCTCTGTCCTCAGGCTATATGCCGTTTATGACTCAAATGCTTTTTAATGATACTCTAAATATAATTTATGTTAATTTCATTTTATATTTAAATACATATATTTTAATAAAAGAGTTTCTCATTAGAGAACAGTGTTATCGGGCAGTACAGAGATGGTCCGATTTTGTCAGTTCAGATTAGATAGTTAACTTTTTTGAATGACTTTCCTTCTCTGTCTTCAACGGTTTACCGCAAAATTTCTTAACGAATACCCTTTTGCCGGAATTGTCCGCATATTTCAATTGTTCAAAAATTGACCGATAACTGGGTTGACTCAGTTTTGTTATTTTAATGATATTTCGTTATAAATTAGAGTATAATATAATATAATATAAATTTAATTATAACTTGTCTTTTATGTTGAAAAATCTTAACAATCTATTGAATGATGTCTTCAAAAGTGCATAAATTACTATATAATTGCTATTCATTTCCAAATCATAAACGGATTAATCAATTATTTTAAATTATATTAATACTAAATATTTAATTTATAGCCTGGCTCAATTTTTAAATTTATTTTGAGGTCCAGTTATGTCGAAGATGAGGAGCTCAGGAAGTAATAGACAGAAGTGCTCTTCAATAGGAATCTCACATCACATTTATAAAACTTAAAAATAGTCTAGTCTTTGAGGGGCACTCATGAGGTCAGGCTCTCATTCATTAAAATATGAAACATAAGGTATTTCAGACATTGTATGTAACTTTCGCACAGTTAGGCTCAACAAAGCACATACAGTACTGTACTGTACATCTACTGTAGTTTATTCTGTTTGACACGATTTGAATAACGAATTATTTCTATTATAGTTGTGGTTCATATTTTCAAATTACTTTCAAACTTCTAAATCGAGTGCTGCCCGGCCGCAACATGTTCAAATTAACCAAGTCATTTCATATCATTGAATTGAGTTTTCGAAAATTAATTAAAGCTGCCAAACCAATGTTCTGGGTTTAATTTCAAGTATTTTGCTGATTACAAGAGCTGGTCAGCCAATCCTCCACTTCTGCACATCTCTATAAAAAATATAAATAATAATAATTATTAATGATTTCAATGCAAAAGAAGATTAAAAAGAATGGAAAATATTTTTAAATAAATTATTTTCTTATAATTGTATGATTTGAGTGATGGGTAACTTAGATATTGAAAATTAAAGAATTCGTTACTGACCCAGAACTAAATTCTATACTTTTTAAGGCATAAAACAAAATTGAGTTATTATAATATGAATCCAGATTTCAATTCCAAGGATTGAGTTATAGATATATAAATATTTTTATTTCTCTTTTCATTGAAATTAAAATATATTTAATAAAATAAAAATGATTTCTAAAAACACTATTGTTTTGTAAAGTAAAGTAAAACTATTGGTGACCACAATAGCCACACAAATAATGGTAATTCTTTTCATTTGGATTTTGCTTTCACAGACCGTGGGATAGCCTGCTTTAAGTGCTCTGGTTATTGAAACAAATATACAAGGCTGTAATAGGAAAATACACAATAATTGAATAGGGTTATATTGAATCGGTTAATTGCCTTGGTTAATACGGTACACAAACTTTCCTCTTAAAGTTCAAAGATTGTCATTATATAATCCATACAATATTGGTAATCATATTAACGAGCTTGCGCATCTAAACCTTTTATACCAAAACATACAAAGTATCAAATTTTATACGAAAGGAAATATGAAATTAAATTACATTGACTCAAATGCCATAATATTATTACTTTGTATAATAGAGTATAACTCTCACAGATATGTCAATTATAATTTCCAGTTATAATAAATAAGAATTAAGATATCATTCTGTTATACATATGAATGGCCTTTACTTCATATTTTCGCTATTAATTCAAAACAAAAGAAAAAACAATAAGAGTTCATATATTGTATATCAAATAGATATCAATTTCATGGATACAATCGTATGTAAGCGTAAAACTTGTTTGTTTACATCGCTTGTCATTAGTCTTGAGCTCATCATTAAGTAATCATATTTACGATTCATACATAAAGTTAAATAAATTTATATAATATGAACAATCGCTGAACAAAATCTCTATTCTTATGCTATTGTACTCTAATTTGCAGAACAGTATAGAAATTAACATTTATAGCAATTGAATCTTCGCTTACGATTCACTGCAACAGGAAGTTTGATATAAAAAAGTTTTATTAATTGCTATAAAGTTTTGCGTCAAATATAAATTCAAATTAAAAATGTCTATCATTTAAATTAAATGCAAATATCGATAAATTATTGCAGAATATATACACTTCTTATAGAGAAAGTTAGTCTCTGTTTGATAGTCTGATTAAAAAAGAAAATATGCTCCACAACATTTGTGTTGAGGAAATGATTGAATTCACGATAAGAATCGTACAAACAATTTGTTTTAGTTTTCTTCCAATGACAACAACTTTTGTTTATCATTGCTCTCAAAAACTGTTTGTGTACTCATTAAACACATCTTCTCTTTGGAAATGAATTTTTTAATTGCATTAATCCTTGTATTGTATTATCCGCTTATAAATAGTCTCATTTGCATAATCACCAATCAATTGGCAAATATTAAAGGATTAGAGTTATAAACCCCGATCAGTAAGGATGACCAGATTCTGTGCTGTTAAGAGTATAATATTCCTGTGCCTTCAATGTAATTGTGCAAGGTGCTTCATTGTAAGCAAAATTGATTTTTTGATATCTCGCTTGTAACCCACAATACTTTATCTTTTTCTGAATAAAAAGGATGCTGTATACTGTAGATTGACCATGTTGACCATATTAACCATGTTGACCATGTCAATTGCACCAATTGCAAGTTCAATCGTGTTTAAAATCCACTGTTCATCTCAAACTAATCAGGGAGAATTTCTCTCGGATGTACTTAAAATTGTTATAGATGAGTTTATTTTTAACCCTGTATCAATTAGTTTATATTACCCTATTTGCGAAAGTCTAAAGAACATGAATTCTAATGTTGTATAAAATGAGTCAACCGAATCAAGAAATGGCAAGTATTAGATCCCAGTGCACACCAAGAAAATTGGTAACAGAGCAAGAAGTTTGGGGCCGTTCTAATGGTTCTCTAATTAATTTCAGATTATATTAATATTAATGAAAATTTCATTTTTATTTTTATTTTTCTTTACTCTTCTGAGTCATGAATTTCTCCCATCGATTCAGGTAATTGAGCCGAGACAGGCGTATCCGAGACATAAGATACAAATTCACCATTTCTTTTGATGATATGGGTCTAGAATTTTGTGTTAAAAAAATAATATTCAATAATAATTTTGACACAAATTCTTTGATGAATTGAAAACCATTATATCGTATATTAAAGGATGAATTTGTTGTCTGAAATGTTTTGAGTTTCATAACAATTGACTGACTGTTTATATAATACAGATTTTCACAGATCGTGTTATACCGTATTCTCCATTGAAGGCCATTACTGTATTCGCTTTCATCCGAACCGATATACAGTATTTGTAGAACAAAGCGAACAACTATTCAAACATAATATCTTAAAGTTTTGTTTATCTGATCCTAGAATTCACGTTATCTTACTTTAGGTATGGATTTTAACATATCTATGGGAAAGACTGTTTGCTTTCGGGTTAATGATAGCCAGGCTGTAGATCAAATCATGGGAAGGGAAGGCCAGATATTTATCCACTCAATTGGTAATCAAAATCATATATTAGGTCAGAAAAGCAAATAATTAGTCATTTATTGGTATAATTTTGGAAGTTTAAGAACAAAACAGAGATGAGCAGAGGGGGCTTTGAAGAGATTTGTTCTCGTCCTTCATTGATAAAAATAGACTGTTTTTTAATAAAAAAAATTTCGTTCATATTTGAGTACATGTGGTATCCGCTCTATGCTTTCAGATGAGTCTGCTCATCCCTGGGTCAAATATAAGTTTAAAATTGCAATATTATTATGCACTCATTTTATGTGAAATTTACTATATCGGACAATTTTCTCGAGCCCAGGGGTGTATAACTCAGGTACTCGCCAACAACTTTTGAAAGAAGAGCAAGATTCAATGAAAACGTCCAACTTTTTTAAATACCCGTTAGTGACCTCTAATTTATACTCACAATACATAATCCGTTCTTTCTTTACACCTATTATGCGATATTATAATAAAAAGAAAATAAAAACTATTTTAATGAATAATTTAAATCCAAAGATGTTCTCATTTAGTTGAAAACTTAAGTCATGATCAATCCTATCGATAAATTACAATAATCTGTTTAGTTTGCACTTAATTATACTAATTATTCATTTAAACCTATAAATTATTACATAGTATTGCACAACAAATGTATTCATATTTTTCCTGCAAAACAAATGGAAAAATAACTAACAATTGTAGCCAAAGGGCACCAAAACTATGAAATTGTTTTGAATCAACAATCGATTATATTCTAACTTAAAATCATTGAAATCAACTAATTCTGAAATAATGCCGGAAATTGTGGACAAAAAGTTCACATTTCCAACAGAATCTGACGATTAGATTAATTTGTTTTCTATTATATCTAAATAAACATCTAATTTGACTAATATTTTCTATTAAACATATTTCTCAGACATAATAACGAAAAATCTTTTGTTTGCTTTTAAAATACATTTAAATTACAAAATTGTTAACATATTTATTATTCCTCTTCAGATATATTATCGCAATTTTTGTCTTTATTTATAAAAATCAAATCAAAAGCAATTTAAGAACTTTTTCAAACATATAATCATTTTTTCTAAAAAAAAAATCCAACTTTTGTTTAGAAAAATATCTTATAAGTAATCAAAAATTATCTCTGAAGTGTGAATAAAATGAATTTCTGGAAATCTATGATTACTAAACACTATCTAATTAGTGAAGACATAAATTACATCATCACTTGTGTTAATAAAAGTTTTAATTGATTTCGTTAACTGATTCACACGTTTATGAATTAAGTTTAAAGTTTAAGCCAAACAATTAGTGCATTATCTTTGTATCCGATTTCTCATATTTAACTCAATATTCTGATTAAGTGTATTAATAAATATGTCAATTATTTGTTGGCCAAACATTCACCAATGAAATATTTATGAAAAATGTAATAAAAATATATGTTTGTTATTAAAAACATAATAAAAGTGAAATCAATTATAGACTAAAACATGAATCTGTAACCGAACCGGTCATTAGAATTCTGATTTCACTCTTCTTTTTGATCATCACTTGCATAATGTGTTCGCCTCTGGCTTTCGGTTTGGTTAGTACTGCACAGAAGTAGAGCAAACGTGAGTTCTTATGAACCATTGTCTAAGCAATTGGGCGGAAGTTTCATCCCTTCTCTGCAGAATCAGTAAAGAGAGAGAAGAAAAAAAAGTTGTCTCGCATTGGAATTACATTATTTAATACTCGAATACTTACACTCGTATAACAAGAGTGGGGGCGAAACTAACCGTGTTTTCCCTCCTTTTCTATTTTGTTTGAATATTTCATTTTGATAACTACTCTCTGAAATCCCATTATTAAATAATACGGTAAAAAATATTTAGAGAAATAATAGGATAAAGTGGAGCATCAAAACCAAGATTACAGAAATGAAGAGCTCTTTGAGAGAGAAAAGAAGGCTTTGATTAATGAAAGCCCTCTAAACCGCCTCTCGTTTCGAGTGGACTAACGGCTAAAATTCTGGAGGGATTAACTGGAGTGGCAAATGATAGCCCAGTCGTCTAAACGCAATATGAATTTGAGTCCAAGTATTTTAATCGTATATAAAGAACAAGTGTTATGAGAGTGAGGCAAGAAAGGAGTTGATGACACTCGAGACTATACATACTGTGCATACTGTGCATATAGTACATGATCTGGCACTGAAACAGTCATACACTGTTAGAGAACTGGCGAGACTATTGACCATTGTGTTAAACACCAGTGCAAAAAACACCAGAACTTTATTATTCTGATTGTGTTCTTATGAGTAGAGAAAAAAATTCGTGTAATTCAGACACGAAATCAGAAATGAAGTGAAATGTGTGTGAGTTTGATGTGTGTCATAACGAGTCTATAGAAGAGAATAATCATTTCGGATACGAATCAAATATCAACGCAAAAAAGTGAAAGTTTTCATAGAAAGCCATTAAGAAAAAAAATCGTGTGCAGGTAAATTACATTTTGAATACTCCAGTTATTATACTTTTTGCGTTTACATTCACATTAATTGTGTTGTTGTTCGGATGACTTTTATTTGGGTGAAGAACTGTTTGACTGTTTCATGACTTTCGACAAGAATATAGTCTAAAAAGTTTATAAAATATTAATTATTTCTTTTTCTGTAAGAATTCATAATTTTTGAGTTTAAGTATAATTTATTCGCAATAAAGTTCACACTGTTTTTCAAATTGACATTAAGCTACCTGTGCTATACTTTTAATGCATAATTCTATGTTAGCAGTACTGGATTTGAATTTTCAATTCTCTAATTAATTTTCATACTTATAATTATGCGATCCTTTAAGAGCTTTTGAAATACTTGTGCAAAAACTTTTTTCCTTCGATTTACAATAGATTTGAAAGTTCAGAGACATTATTATGAGATTATAAATGAATGTAAGAGAAGAAAAGCAAAACTAAATTTGTTTATGTCATGTCTAGAGAAGTGTTTCTAAACTTAACAACAAAGTCAACACTTTATATAATCAAATGAATACAATGTTGAGTTCATTCGACTCATAACATAATTGGTTTAATAATTGTTATAATAATTTTCAAATAATTTATTTTATATAAGAAAAGAGGAGAAGAATAAGATGTTTCGGAAAATTAGTCAAACACTAAACTTGAATACATTCAAATTGAGTGAGTCGTGGAGTGAATGGGAGAGTACAGACAGTACAGTGTATACTGTAGTCCAGTGGACAGACAAAAGAAAGAATGGAAAGACTGGTTGCAGTGCTATTGCCCTATAAGTATAGGCACTTAATTAATACCCCGGAAAACGAACTCTCAAAGCGAACTCGACTCTCGTCTTAACCATCGTTAGTGAAAAGGACTTGGCTTTAGTAGATTCGTGTGTCGACGCATAATAGCGCCGTTAGTTTAATTGTCGTGCGAATATGTATAGCTTCTTCATATCTAAAGTCCCTTTCATACATAAGAATATACCTACCTGTGCAACATTTTTAATTACAATGCATTACTGACCTGAATAGAGGGCCCATTCACTCACTCACACTCTAACCAACACTTAAAGAGAACGTATCATCGCTTAAGAACTTATTTTTCTTAAACTATATTATATTATATTATATTAACTCTTCTTTTCTTATATATCGAGTCTTTCGTATTGTTTTATATCTTATGTTTGTCTGATCTTGTCTTGTGTTTACTGCAAAACATTTGCATTTATTATATGAAATATTTATTATTTTTTGAACTTTATTCATATGCCTTAAAAGATAATACTTATATATTGTCATCGATTTAAATCATTGTGCTTTCAATATGTTTCGGATCAAAATTAAATCAAACCTCTGATGGCTTTTAATCAGAACATTGTCTTCAGTTCGCAATTATTATTCAAAATCTATACTTGAGATCAAAATTTAGCCAAAATTGTAAGTTTCTGTGTTAAGTATGGATTCAGAAGTGTCTTACAGTGCGATCAAGTATTTGATTTGAAATATAGATTATATAATAAATTATGGTTTTATTAGATCTGATAATCGTTTTGTTTGAATGATTGTGTGATTTCGTGATCCATTAGTTTCTTTAATCTATATTTTATTTGCTATTAAATCAATAATTATAGGCAATCACTCAACTCCAGAGAGGATGCATATGAGCTCCTCGTTTGCAGTGATTCTCTGCATCGCTCTAATCAATCAATACGTCTATTGCAGTCCTAAACGCGATGATCGATGGGTTCGTTCCTCAGTTTCCTTCAATATTAAAATTTTTATATTTAATTAATTTCTTTCCTATAAATAGTGGAGAAACATAACAAGACTAGAGGCCCGTCAGAAAAATCAATGGACCACAATTGACAATAAAACTGTCCCGGTCTCTGCGCAGACCACCTATAGAACTGTGAAACAGAGTAAAATTCTGCTGGGTGATGATATCACTGACTCGCCCTTCCAGTCGCGATCTAGAAATTGGGAGAAAAGCTATGCCCGAAGACGTGATTTCGACAGGACATGGAGTGACGACAAACCCCTTAGGGAACGGTTTACCGAAACGGAATGGGACGATGACGTGCCGGTGCGTCACATCTTTAGAGATACGAGTAGTGCAGCAGATGAAGGGGTCACAAGGAGAGGACTGGGAGATGAAGGACAGCGAGATAAGAGCCGTCAGTGGATCCGAGAGAACTGGAATAATAACAACAATAACAACAATAACGGAGATTACTCTCGCAGTCGGTCCACAATGAAGGATGTCTTCACCAGTGCTCGAAATATCGATAACAAAAGTAATATCAATAAGAATTTTAGTAATAAACCGAAAGCCGTATCCAATTCGGGACAGCAGCCAAAGACTGACCGCGTACTCAGTCTCAACTTCCAAGACCCCGATGCGAAGAAGAAGGATAGAGAAAGACTGGATAAGTTGGCCAAGCAGATATTCAGTATGGATAATGAGGGTAAAGAAGTGGTACAGGAAGGACCAAGAACTACTGGAAACAGAAACTCAAATGGAAATGGATATGGGAATGGATACGTTAGCAATGCTGTCAATAGTTTTACCCGAAATTCTGGAAATAATTTTGCGACAAATTCTGGAAATTCTGGCAATAATTTCGCCACAAATTCTGGAAACAACGGAATAATTAGAAATGCCGTCAATACTAATACTAATACTAATAATAATAATAATAATAATAAACAGAATTTAAATAAATTTAGTAATGATTTGGTTAAACCATCGAAACCTAAATTTAATGTTATGTTTGAAACGAGTTCTGCAAAACCTGACAGAATCTCATCGACAGTCAAATTGAATGCTGACATCAGAGGTGTTGCAGAAAAGCCAAAGACTTCTACTACTCCTTCATCTGCACAGAGATTCGGATGGCGTTCATCAATAAATCACTCAAATGACCAAAAAAGCAAAAATCAGAAAATACAGGACAGTAGTGAGGAAAGTGATGACAACAGTAGTGCAGACAATGAAGACGTCGATGACTTTGAGGATGATTTCGAGGATGACTCGACTACAACGCAACCGACCACAAGAGTCACTACTAGAGCTCCGACTAGAACTTCGACCAGATCTATGATCAGAACAACCGCCAGACCAACTACTAGGCCTATAGATTATACGACTTATCGATTCACAGACACGACTCGACCCCAAACGATAACTACGACCGCAAACAAAGCGGACAATAGAGAGACCACATACCAGACAACAAGTCGGCCAAAACTGATTGCACCCAAAACTAATGACTTGAACAATAATTTAGCCCCAAATAAGAAACAGCACCGAATGGGCAGTTGGGTCGACAGCGATAGTTTGGATTACGAAGAGGGAGACAGTGAGGACTGGACCGATGCAAACGTCAACAATAGGGCGCAGCCATTAGTAGAAGACGAGTTCGGGTCAGTCGAACAGTTGCCCGAAAGAGTGGAAGAAGAGGCCGGAGTGGCACCACTTGAGCCCCAGGCGTTTGCGCGACAGTCAGCCGGTGATGACAATGATGACCAGCCCGGGTGGCGACTGGAGGATGCGCTTCCTGGCGTTCCTGGTCAGGACTATCCTACGTTTGCAACTATCCCCAGGACAAACTTTGACTGTCGAACGCATGAATGGCCCGGTTATTATGCAGACGTCGAGACTCAGTGTCAAGTATGGCAATCATGTTCTCATTGTCTTCGCATTGCTTTCTCTCAGATTATTAAACATAATTATAGCTCAGATTTAGTTATCCTTTATTTCTATACAATTTTACAATAAGTTAGTAATGCATTGCTTCTCATACAATCTTAGCGTGGGTGGCCAAGGTACAATGGCCAAGGTGCTATGGAGAAATCAAGTCTCAATTATTAACAGAAGTAAAATGTCTAACTAGGGGTCAATTTTTGATTATAAAGCGTTTATTGGATTTAACCGAAAGAGAAAATAATTAAAAAATGATTGAATCCATTGAAAGCATTATTTTATAAAACCCTTAAAAATTGAAATCAGATCTTATAATGTGTTTCGAGATATTGTAAAGATCTCAATGTCAGACAATTTCCTAAAAATCAATTGTTTTGAAAAATTGTATTTAATTAGACTTAACAAACGTTAAGACTAATGATGTTACGGAGATTTGAACCTGGACATGTTTGGAATATCAGATGAATACAAATGAGCATAAAATACATAATAAACAGACTTAGAGTACAGTCCAACCAATTAATAGACAAAACAAATAAAACATTTTTCAAATTCAATTATTCCTTATTATAAAATGTAACCCCTTTTTAACCTTTCATATAAATTGATTATCACATGGTCTCTCTCCCTCCCTCCCGCTCCCTCTCTCAGCTCCACTCCCAGAGTACATGCTTAAATCTTATGCTTATTATTAGTCGTGTTTTTGTCAAAATATTATATGATCTGAACTCAATTTTATTTTCTTATATTGTATTCATTAAAGAGTAAAAACTACTAATCTTTCAAATGGTTTGAGTCAGAGATAAGCTGATGGATGCAAACTATAGACACCTTTTTAATGAAAACAATCTTAACTTTCAGATTCTTTGAGTTTGTTTTATAAAAAGAAAACTTTAATAATTATGGGATTTTTTGAAAATCAATTGAAAATTCATCAAATAATCGAAATATTGATTTCTTCTATACTTATATTCAGGTAAAGTTAAGAACTGATAGAGTTATTAATGATTGAGTGATTGAGTAATCAAAGATCGCATGATATCTTCAATTTATGTATTCATAACTTCTACTATCAGTCAAACTTTCGTCTCAACCCTAAAGTTATATTCTGTGAGAGTTTAAAACCATATTTGATTCTCTCTACGAAACTGAGAACTAATTGTTTTGTTCACTCATTCAATCATTTGTCAGTTAAGTGGGTCTTCGCTCGCATTGAATTATATAAGCTTTAAAATAATTGGATCTGAAATAACACATAATTATTATTATGACTGTTCTTATGGACAGTGTTTGAGTGATTATTTCATTTCTCATTCTAATTAACTTCAATTACAAGTGTTTTTTCACTGTTTTACTGTTAAATTCAGTCACACAATTAAAGTCAGAGTTGATTAGTACTGGTATCACATTTGATATCAGTAAATGATAGTCTGCTATACGAAACAAAATGTTTCTTAATTTTAATTCTAATCATTAAGTCTTAAAGTTTTTAATTGATATCGATATTAGTGAACAACAAAAACGCAAAACTTTAAAGAATAGCAAAAGTTATAGGAATTGGGCTTAAGTTCTATAATTAAATAAAACAATTGCATTGAATGCTCTTTTTCGCACAGGTATTCCACATTTGCCAAACGGGCGGACGTAAGAACTCATTCCTATGTCCGAACGGAACTATGTTTAACCAGGTGGTCTTCGTGTGTGACTGGTGGCACAATGTTCAGGTAACATTCTTTTGAAACTAAACCAAACTCTGCGAAACTTTCTCATATATTCTACTGGTTTTGGATCTAAATCTTGTATTTGAATGGCTCAGTGCGGAGACAGTCCTACCCACTATGGGCTGAACGAGAATATATACGACCATAACTGGGAATCGAAGAGAATATCGAATACGGATTCAGTTAAAAGAAGTGGAAGTTTCGGCGGATCAGCCGAACCCTTGATTGCCACGACTACAGAGCCGACTGATTCGGATACAGATTCTACTGAACCGAACAATTCAATGGACAGTAACGACAATTCGGATAATAGTAATGACGGCTCAAATGATTTTTCAAATGAAGAGAACGAAGACATAACGCGCAGAGCCTCTAGAGATCGGTCTCCTATACGTATATATAGAACATCCCGGATCATCACTGCTCAGGACAGGCAGAAGCGCCGGCGTAGGAAAAGAGGATATTTAAAAGTCTAATTAAACTATTTATATAGAAATACGATTTGTTTGTATAGTTTTCTCATTTATTATATTTAATTATTTTTTAAGTTAAAGGCGTTTTCATTGAATAAATTGATAATTAATTAATAATATGAAGAACCGGCAGAACCGCACGTCTGAGGCAATGACATCGACTCGAGAAATGTTTTTTCTTAAGATTTACTATAATTTCAATTATGTTCTGAATAATAATGACTCATATTTTGACATTAAACTGAATCATAACTTTCCATAACTTTTTAATCATTATTTTCTATTTTTTTTTTAATTTACATTCAATTTATTAGAAAAATAATTTCATTTCATTTCAGGATTTTTTAAATAAATAAATAGAAAACAAAAATAAAATTAATGGAAAACAATTAGTTTGGATCACAGTTTGGAATGACTGACAAATTACAGCATTTGTTGACTAAATTTTAATATTATTTTTAATATAATTTTCATACAATTTGAGTGAATCCTCGGGTACTTTAGTGACTCCTACCTGACCCAAAAGGATGTATTGTTTGTATATATCGCGACTAGTTTTCGACACTTTCGGCGGCTTTACTTCGAATGAAGTGTCAGAATATTCACTGCTATTGTTGCGAACCAATAGTTTGTGTCCTTTACTGCCAGTCGTTTGCCTTCCATTCAGTGCGAGTTCGCCCGCATTTTGACCGATATTTATGTAATTATTGTAAATATCAATGTCTTTCTGTTCAGGGCTTCTGACGAGAGATCCGTATATTTGTTCGAAATCTGATTTCATATTTGTTGTCCTAAAAGGGGAACCATAGCTATGGCTGTGCGACGACTCTTCTGTCTCTGAGTTGTCTGCATTGAAATTCCCGAAATCAGTGGTCGAGTCGTCCTCTTCGTCCGAATCACTTTCCATTTCACTCGCACTGCTCGAAGTTGAAGAAGTGGATGCGTGGCCAGAGACAGATGGGTTGGGCGGAGGGATTTTGGAACCGCTCGAACCCATCAGGGATTCGCGTCGTTTTCCTGGTCTGCACCGGACGCTGAATGGACTGTAATCGGCCGTAAAGTTCGGCATAAAGTCCTTACAACTGTTGGGGATATTAAAGGATAGCGTGTCTGCGAAGACAGTCAACTCATAGGGCCGGTACTGTTCATAGTAGCCATCGGTGCGCTCGTTATTACCCGAATCTCGAGTCAGACATATCAGAGAATCTGGACTTCCTTTACGTACTTCCAGTGCAGATCGCGGTAAGCATTTGACCACTTCATCGGTCCACCACTTTGTGTAATGTTTACTTCGACTGCCGGCCAGTGTTCGGCCGGCGGCTAATGAGTTGTGCAAATAGAAGTCGGTATACAAGTCCCAAATGGGCGCCCCTTTAGTCACTTTGAATACTCCCAGAAATAAATTCATTACATTTTGTTTCTCTGCGTCAGAGAAGGCATTACTATAATAGCGGGAAAGGGTTTGCATTATATCGCGAGAATGGGATGAAAGCGGAGCTATTTTTCTATATGTTTTGATTCGATGCACTAATTGTGAGCCCCCGTACTGGAGGGCCAGAGTGTCGCCGTGGTCTTCATAGAGCTCTTCCAGCATCCGAACGGTGTCGGTCTCGAACTCCAGTTCCGGTTTCGGCAGAACTCCGATCGCATAGAGTTGGAAAGCCAGCGCCACTTTGCCCAAAGCGAACTGAGCCGTATTGGTTCTGTCCAGACAGTCGACGCAATTGACCCGAACTATACCCGTTTGCAGAATACGACCCGAACTCAGACGATATCCGCCGACCGATCGTCTGTCGCGTTGAAGGAAAGACCGGTTGGACTGTTGGTTAAGACACGTGGCTTTGCTCTGGAATATACCCGTCTGTTTCAGAGTATAGTAGGCGATGTCGGCCAGTCTGGTCATGACGTTTGCATCCTTGAGTTTGTTGACCCGGGCCATATCGAACCCGATGTAATCGATTTTGTGCTTTGGGGCCAAAAACTGATTCAAATAGAGAACGGTTTCAATGAATTCGTTACTCAAAACACTTTCGTGTGGTTTCTGTTCCCGACGTTTCACTAGATTTAAGACAATTATTGGCGAACCATAACTGTGCAGCAGTTGGTTGAAGTGACGACCGGCCACTTCATAGAACGGGTCCATTATATCCAACTGAATGGTGGGCTTCGGCACCATTTTGGAGATGTCTTGAGACCAATACGAGGGAACCGAACCACGCATTTGGACGAACGACGTGTAGAAGCCGTGACTGAACGACGAGACACTGGCGTCGTGTACTATCTGTTCGGTGATCACCTCATTGGCCACATCGCCCTCACAATTGACCCCACGTTTCAGAAACCGAGTTCCGGCAAACTTTTGCGACCGTTTGGCGATTAGTGTCAGATGAATGGGTCGGCCGAAGACACTGATGTTGTTCTGACCGACAAAGCCGTGACATATATAGAGCACCCAATCCGGGTGTAAGTCAAGCGATTGCAACAAATACTGGTTCCAAACGAACTTCATATCAGGTTTGGTGCGAACGCCACCCAAATGGAGCTCATATTTGTCTGAGCTATCAGTGCTATCATTGGTATCATTGCAATCATTGGAAGGATTGGAATAAGAATTGGTTTCCCAAACAGTTCTGTTGTAGTCCTTGTGTTCGAAGGAATGGCTGCGAAGAAGTGTTTCACTCATATTGTACTCTAAAGTGTGGCTCAAATCATAGGAATAACTGAAATAGAAATTACTGCTGAGGTCTACGTTCTGGAACATCCGCAGGTACTTCAGCTCATCGTGGTTTGACTTGTCCGCCTCCAACGGGATGTACACCACATGTGTGTCCTCTATCTTATAGATGGAGTGGTGGCCCAACTGAGCCACTCGTCTCCTCTTAGTTATGAGAATCAAATAAAATCCTTCTAAGAATCGGATGAAACCAACGATTCCGAAGGCACTGATGGTTCGGTTGAGTCCGTGCTGTGCACTGGACTTCGAGCCCCTATTGCCGACGTCTACCATAAGCAGGAGTTCCCTAATCTCGTGCTGATTGTACTCTAGTTTGTCGTCGATTACATTGAGTTCTTTGGCTTCGGTTCTGTCGATCTTCAGAACCCGGAACCGGGTCTGAGTGTTGTTCGACCCGATTATGAAGAGTCTCTGTGCGCACAGGGAGGGAGGGAGTCATCACTGGTTAGCTTAGGTTGCATTGAATGAGTGAAGACTTACAGCTTTGGTCTCATAGAGTGCTATCTTCTGAACCCAACTGACGACTGGAAGACAACTCATCTCTGGATTCAATGCAATCAATACTTTGGACTCAATTCATGAAAACTATTGAATCGCTTGTTATTTGATATAAAATATTAAACAAAAGCAATGTTTGCATAAATAATAATAATTAAAGCGATTCTAATGAGTGGAGAGAGAGTTGAATGACAAGAGTTATGCAATGTTTCAAACTTTCTATTCAATTGCCAATCATTGCAGTCAAACCCGTTTACAACATACACGACATGTCAGCCGGTTCTACATCCAGATCATTCACACACCAGACAAACAAATGCCTTTCAATTATTATAGAATTAATGAAATTTAAATTAATTACAGTATTGTATGAATGAATGCAATAATTATTATTAATATAAATTATATTCAATCATAAGATATACAGTACACTGAGTACAGTATAAAATATCATTTATTCAAATAATATTGCATTTCATATCAACTCCGCCTTTAAGTCAGTATTGTATTGCATAGGCAATAGAGACCAACAACTAAAATTTAGTTTCTGACCCAAATTCGGGATTTGCCCTATAATTCATTTTCATTTTTAATACTCTTTTACTGAAACTTAAATTGAAATTCACCCGACGTACAATAATTGGCATGTTTAAATTAGTCTTCAATGCGTTATACATTATTAGATTATAAATTGTATTCGGGTTTAATTTTCGTATCAAATCGGATGGCTATTCAAAAATGAAATACTTAGTCGATTCTGATCTCTAGTTTGCGTTTAATTAACTGGTATTTTAGGTTTGACTATATTTTTAATTGACTTTATGTCAATTCTATTAATTATAATCAATTAAACCATTGGTTTGTATTTTTAATTATAAAAATTATATGAATTTAATTATTTTGATTAAAACAAATAAATAATAATTTTAAAGATTTTGTTCAATAAATACTATATTTTGGATGACGTGACACAAGTATTGCACTCAAAGCCACAAATATCTAACATATGATTAGAGTTAACACAACTGTAATAGTATTGAACTCAATATAAAGCTGTATTGAAATGACAAAAGCAGTTAACTTACATTAATAGATGGCATGTTATGATTAAATGGTTGAGAAGGCAATAGAGAACAGGTATAAAACCAGAAATAATTTACGACATTTTCATCACTAAATCAAAGCTAAATATCATTTAATAAACGAATAAATAAATGAAGATTTGAATGAATTTGAATCAAATAAATGAGTTTTGAATTAAAAAGCATTGAAAATGAATGAAATAAATGGTTAGAGAATTGAAATGAAGGGAAAACCGACGCAGAGATAGAGAGGACGTAATTGCTGTGTATGTAGTGAACCGGTTGTAAACGGCGGCACTTTCTTGGCATCCATTTTGGTTTCGCATCCAATCTATTGTACCTATTGTTCCGCCAAAACATCTAAACAGCGATTAATTGATTGCAAATCACATATAATTGGATAAAGTCTTTGGTCTCATATCTCGTATAACTCAGAGCCGATCGTCGCAGACATGTCGTCGAGTTGTGGCCCGAAGTTCGCAATCGGAGACCTCGTGTGGGCAAAGATGAAAGGGTTCAGTCCGTGGCCGGGCAAGATTGTGGACGGCTCGCAGACCAACCTGCGCTCGCCCAAACCCCCCGGCAACCTGCGCCAGAAGTCGATCCAATGCGTGTACTTCTTCGGCTCAAACAACTTCGGTTGGATCCAAGAGGACGCTATCAAACCATACGTTGAGTTCAAAGAACAAAACTGTAAACTAAACAAAAGTCATGCCTTCAAAGAGGCCATCGAGAAGATCGAGGAGTTCATCAAAACAGGAGAGACCGGCGGCACAGGTGGACAGGCGGCCACAGCTGCCACCGCTAACACAGGTATCGGTTTGTCTAACACTAATCTCAACACTGTTTCCACTGATAAGAGTGCAGACAAAGACATTGGACTCAATAATGACGACAATAAAGGTTTGAATTCAACCAATGAATACAAAAACAAATCTTTTCAAACATTTTGTTGTGTTTTGTCTTTGATTTTCGTTTTATTATTATTTTTCAATCAATTCATTGCTTTTTCATATATTAATCGATAATTATCTCAATTATAGGTTCAAACCTCCCATCGATTGACGAAGAAATTGCGACCATTTTTACGGGTAATAAGAGTGCGGCCGAAGAGAAGGTGAGTTCAGCGCCGAACGCGTCGGCCACCGCTTCGACGACTCAAAGGGATTACAGCCGAACGCCCTTCAAGTCCAAGGCCGGCAAAGCAAAGGCCGCGACGCCCGTAGCCAACGATGAAGACCTACCGATGCCTCCGACTAAACGAACCAAAACCGCATCGATTGAGGAGAACGTCAACTCTCAGACCCCTTCGGCCAAAACCCCGGCCAAGACGGCTGCGCGCAATCTGTTGGCCCGAACGTCACAATTCCTGCTCGACTCGAACAGCGCTGCGGCCAATGACCAGTCGGAAGTGGACATGAAGGCCATCTCAGCCAAGTCTAAGACCATTCGGCCGTCGAGTCTGAAGTTCGGATTCATAGGGTTAGGCCTTATGGGTCAGCGACTGCTAAAGAATTTACTGAATTCAGGCCATGCGGTCACCATTTGGAACCGGACTCCGAGCAAATGCAAGGACTTCATAAAGGCTGGTGCGGTCAAGGCTACCACTCCGGCCGATGTGGTTCAGGCGTCGGACATAATCTTCTCGTGTTTGGCTGACCCGCACGCCGTCAAAGAGATAGTGTTCGGGAATTGCGGTATTTTGGCTGAAATCAGATCAACCAAAGGATACGTCGAAATGACTACTATCGACGCCGACACCAGCAATGATATATCGGAGGCCATTATGGCCAGAGGGGGTCGTTATTTGGAAGCGCCCCTTATAGGCAGCGGTAAACTACAGGCCGAGGAGGGGAACCTCACTGTCATAGTGGCCGGCGATAAGTCTCTGTTCGATGAATGCAATTCATGCTTCCAAGCGATCAGTAAACACGCCTTCTATTTGGGCGGTCAGGTGGGAGACGCCTCCAAAATGAACTTGGTCGTATCGATGCTGATCGGCAATCTGATTGGCTCACTGGCCGAGAGCATGGCTTTGGCCGACAGAACCGGATTATCGCAAAAAGATTTACTCGAAATCCTATCGCTTTCGCCACTCAATTGTCAGACACTGATAGCAAAGGGCAAGTCTATGATCGACGGCGGGTTCGCCACCGAAATGCCGTTAACGCATATGCAAAAGGACCTGCGACTGGCTCTCCAGTTGGCCGAGGTATACGAGCACCCGATCCCGATCACTGCGTCGACCAATGAGGTGTTCAAACACGCGAAGCATTTGGGTTACAGCGAACATGACGTGGCGGCCGTATATATCAGGTCCCGATTCTAAGCAGCCGGCCCTCGACACCTGCCGGAGCCACACTGTACACGCACTGTAAGCCATCATCTGTCAAACCTCTGTATAATCCGACTATAATTCTAATCCATTGAACATTTGGTTTACATTAATATATATTTGAAGTGTTTTCGCATAAATTTAATCAAACATTTGGACTCAAAATGAATTAAATAAATATTTCTCTTCAAATCAGTCTTCAGATCGCATATGAATTATTAGACTATATTTCATGACTTTTGGTATTTTGAATGTTTTGTTATTATAAACGACTTTATTGTACTGTTTGTCGTCTCATATCTCAGTTTATCCTTACTTTGTTCGCGAACTCACTTTGTATTCATTAATAGTCGACTCTTTCAGACATTTCTGTTCATTCATTTCGATATAATATTAATAAATACTTCTAAAGGAAAACAACAATTAATTCATTTTATTATTATCTAAATTAAAGTCATTTTATTAAACAAAATGTTTTAAATTTTACATAAAAATAAATAATCTTTTTTTTAAAGGTTTTAATCGATATTTAATTGTATTTTGTTTTTATGTCTTATAATATTTATGCGTTTTTTGTTGCTTTCGTTCAATCAGTGGTTCCAACGAATACTCTTTCGATGTATTGGACTCTCGTTTAAGTCCATTAATGTCTTGTATTTCAATTCATTCTCATATTTTGCAAACTTTTTCAAAATGTTACTCAAATTTGATTCTTCGAAGCCGTTCTGATTGTCGTTATGTCTGTCCTGTCTGTTATGTCTGGCCTTCTCTGAAGTATCTCTTCTGCGCTTAGAACTGATGAGAGGAGCGGCCACTGAACCGACACTACTTTGAGTATCAGATTCTTCTGGCAATGCCTTCACTTCTTCGATAGCACAGCAGGCGATCCGTACACCAGAACTGCCGGTCGAAGAACTGGAAGGACTGTTAGGATTGCGACCGTAATCGTCGGCATTGCTGTGGATCTGAAAACAAATAAATTAAAACTGTTTTCAGATTTGTTTTGAAATTCAATCAATTATTCTCACGACTAGAGATTAAAATCACTTTTCTGTCAATTAGGACTCAAGTTATTATAGATTGACTCAAATATTACCCCTCATCTTGTTATGGCTATAATAATGACCTTGATTTCAATTTTTATACATTTTGGTCAATACATACCACAAGAGATCTGTTTATAATACTGTGCACTCCAGACAACGAGATCTGACTGAATGTGTATTCCTTATCTATCTGTCCGTTCCTATCGCACCGGATATTTCCCAAATCGCCGACGTGTCTGATCACATCATAAGGTCCGCCATGAGCTGAGTTCAGTGGGTTGTAGTGATTGCCCACCGATTGACAATCGCGCGACAGATTAGCCGACTCGTGGACGTGGAAGCCATGGTTATGCGAAGCGCCGATTGGAGTTGTCGACTCATCCGGTTCCCGCTCGACAGGCATTAGAATTGATTCTCTTCTGAAACGACTGCTACCAGAGTTGGCCTGACTATGACTTTGATGCTGACTGTGCTGGTGCTCGTGATTGGACACTTTGAAGCCCTTTAGCTTGATATGCATATGCAATGGACCCCTGTTCTCCTTGAGCTGCCACAGATTGATAGTGCCCTCAATGTCCTGTTGGTTGAGAAGAGCGATGTGTCGGTTGGGCTTCATATGACAAGTGGCGAAAACCAGTTCTTCGGAACCCAAAGCCGTTTCCATTTCGTCGATTATTTTTTGATCGACTTTCGTCTCAAACGAGTGTTTTTGAGCTTTACTTCTATTGTCTGGAAAATCAATTTCTCTATCGCTATGAATATTATGTTTGCTATGAATACCGTTAACCATATTATCAAACCATTCCTTGAATTCAATTCCCAACGACTGGAACTGCATTTGTTCGTCCAGTGGTTGCTTAGAAGAGTGCGATCTTTTGTGAGACTTTGCTGTCGGACTCGACTGCGAGTCGTTTAGAGTTAGGTTTTGATTGATTTTTGAATCAAAATTTGGAACTATTTTCGATTCCCAGGCCTTTGTCTGCTCTTCTGAAGACCTGTCCTCTTCAGAGCTGTCTTTCTTCTTGTCGTCGCTTTCGTTCTCTTCTATTGGAGGCCTTTTAGTATACAATGGATTGTGGCTATGATGGCAGTGATGACGGTTATAGTGGTGTTCATGTGTGCCGTCTCGATGGTGACCCCGATGCTGGCGATGATTGTGAGCCATTCCTTTAGAACTCATCGAGTTTCGCATCGGATCTTCATTCTGTTCCTCATTTAAAGAGCTTTGGTTCTGACTATTAACCTCTGGGTTCTCATTATGAAAGTTGTGGTCATTGTGTTTGTGACCCCAAACGGCAATGTGTTTGAGAGCCTTCTCGTGAAACATCATGTGCTTATTCAGATGAGCCATCTCTGCGTGCAGTGCCAGGAATGCCATATAAAGTTCGGTCATATTCTGCTTGAGTTCCGCCAACTCTTTGGAACACTTGTGCGAACAGATGTCTGACACAAGTTTGCTTTGATCTGTGCTTTGGGTTTCAGTTATTCCCAATTCTGTTATGAAAATAAAGTTAAGAATTTTTTGCGTTTAACGCAATCTTCTAATAAATTTACCACTGGTTAATTGTGAAATCCTGTTTCCAATATCCTTGATATTAAATGCATAGCAATTGATAATCAAAAAGTTTACGACACATATGAATAGGAAATTCATTTTTTAGAATTGGTTTTAAAACTTTTTAAGATTTATTGACCGAAAATAAGTCTTAAGTAAATTTCATTCGTCTTTATTAGCGATTGCTTTACGTTCTCTTCAAATGGTTATGAAATTGAAAAAAAGGTGTTTCAAAGTTCAAGTGTTCAAGACTTCACTTGTTATCAAATGATTTTCAATGCAATTATCGATTTGAAAGATCATTGAAATGCAGAAAAAATCATAGGTTTAGTGAATCACTTGAATCGTTAGTTTATATCTGTAGTCAAAGAACTGAAGGCACCAATAGTTTGACTGATTTTTTTAAACAAATAATTTTATAACTAATCAGTGCTTTGGTATTTGTTTGTAGTTCAGGTGCAAAAAGGAAAGGGAAGGGAAGGACACATTAAGGGAAGGGAATATTTAATTGCTATTAATAACAATTATTGAAGTATTCAAACGTTTATTGTTTTTATTATCGCTTTATTTTGATTGAACTCTGTTTTCAAAATCAAAACTATTTATACCTTTAATTCTGGATTTGTTTTATTATATTTTCATTTAATATCATATCATGTTTTGAGTGTTTGTTTAGCAATAAAAGCAATTTTTCATTTGTTTGACTTTGTTTTCAATAACAATATTAATAATAATTGAGTTTTAAATCATTTTATGAAATAATGAATAACTGTTTCATAAATAAAATAATGAGAAAAATAGAGAACTTTTGAGAAAAAGATTTAATTAATAATAGAAATGAATGAAAATAAAAGAAGAAATCAATTAACTGAATGTCAAAAACAAGTTAATTAACTTTAAGAAAAAAAAAATTGTTTGAAAGCAAAAACAGAAAAATAAAAAAAAGGAAATAAAATATTAAACAATAAACTGAATTCAAATCATTTAATAATATCTATCAATAACTCAAACATTGACTAAATTTTATTCATTTCTAATAATATTTATATTTATTATAATTTACAGAAAGAGTTAAACATTTGAAACAATTGAATAAAACTATGGATTCATTGAATCCGTTTGAGGTCCGTCTGAGGCAACTGTTTGTCCCACTTCTCTATCTTAGCTCTGGTAGTACTATAGGGCACGTACTGAAAGGGCGATCCCGAATAATTGGGCGTATGTTCGGTCATCCACTTGTACTGAACCGGATTGGCTTCGGTGGGCGGGATGTCAGTCGTGTAGTGCATCCATCCGTGCCATTCGGCCGGGATCTGACTGGCGTCGTAGTCCAGGTATGCGTCGTCTGTATACTCGACCCATCGGTTCCTTCCGTGAAAGTACTCATTGTTTTCATAGTATTTATTGCCGTATTTGTCGACTCCGACTAATGTCCCGATCTTTAACTCATCCATCCTTTTAGTCGGTATTACAGACAATCATATGATTAATGCATTCATTCATTCATTCATTCATTGAATTGCAAAACAATAACAAATATTATGTAAACTCATAATCAAATCAATTGTTTGTTATAAACAATAATTCAAATACTATTGAAACGATTGAATGGTTTGGCAAACCTATAGATCTTCTTAAAGGATCCGATTATTCCTCCGTTGTGTCGGACAATGCGGACAAGTCTTTGCAGTTTATCCAAATTCAACCACTGGCTGATTGTTGGCATTGTTTCTGTATATACACTGATATAACAATTATATTAACTATTAATTAGGTTTCAATTCAATTAATTGTTGCTATAATTCACTAAATTTTCACTCAATTTATTGTTTGTAAACATTTATAGCAAACAAAACAACAATTTATTTGCAGACAAATTACGTTTAGCTCATAGAGAGCTTAAAAGTTAGGTTTGTATCGTAAACTACAGACAAAATTGAAGGTGGTCGTATTTGAAAGAGGGATATTAGGGGTTTGATAAAAGTTTTACCGGTATATGGAAAATATGCTTGCACAATTCAAGGCCTTGGATTCGAAAAATGATGAAATATTGTTGTTATCCAAAATCAAAGTAAGAAAAACTCATTTTATTCGAATCGGACGCACATTTTTGAGATGTAAGCCATACCCAATTTTGCCACTGGTCAATTCGAAGTAGATGAGTTTGGACAATTTATGTGGATCTAGGAATAGCGCTCGAATCGTATTACCATTCACCATTTACCATATTCTTACTTGTTAGTAGAAAAGTCAATATTCCAACATTTTTCGAATCTAGTGCCTTGAATTGTGCAAGCATATTTTTCATATATAATAATATTTCCCAGGGGATAGTCTTAGTTTAGGGAAATCACCCTCGTCAATGATTTTTACATATTCGAGAAAATACATAATTTTTTGAGATTCTCATAGCATCCAAGAGAATGTTCAATAATGTGACCTGGGTGATGAATCATGGTCATGGTGGTCATGGTAATGATAGGGTAAATCTCATCGAAATGAAAGAATTGGTTTGAAAACAAATGAATAAAATATTAATATTTTTATTAAAGTCCAAATCAGTCGTAAAAATCTATTTTACAGTTGTATTGAATTTGATTACAAAAACTTATTATTAGATATAACTGAATATAAACTCAATTATTGTTTAAATTTGATTTAATATTTGATTAAATACTATATTCTTAAATAGATTTCACCGAAAATTCAAATATCATTTCATTTAATAAAATATTTTTAATAAAAGAAAATATTTTTTAAAAAATCAAAACCAATTCGATTGGTCTTAACCTCAACTCAACTCTGTTTTCAGCCAAACATTACTTCCTTTTCTTCAATTCTTCGAATCTTTTGGTCAAATCGTCGAAATCTATTCCATCGTCTTTAGAGCCGTTCGGGTCGTCGGTTGGGATGTCCGGCAAATTACCCGTCGGTACAGACGGTAGTTCTGGGAATGAATCGTTTGGGTTGGGGTTCGAACGCGGGAGTGGTTTAGGCTTTGAGTTGTTTTCGTTCGGATTCACAGCCTTTTTCGGATCGTTTGACGGCATAACTGAGTCATAAGACGGGGGACCCGACGGGTGCGACGCACTCGCATGTGGGGGTCCGCTCTCGAAGTTGAAGCCAATTGGTTTGGTATTAGGCGCTACTGGATAGGGAGCACTGGGAGGAACTGAAGGCAATGGTGGCGGTCCTCCATAAGCTCCGACTCCATAACCTCCACCACCACCTCCTCCTCCGCCGCCACCGGACGGACCAGAGGGCGGGAAACCAGTGTTGCGATTGTGGTCACTATTATTACCCAAATCTATGAGACATTTGTCTTGAGTCGGATGCATATGATTGGTGGCCTCTTCGGCGCAATAGACCTCATCGTCGCGCAGGATGTCTGCGTCCGGTTCGTACGACACGTTCTGGCTTTTGGCGATCTCTGAACCCATTTGTATGGAATTGAATGCAAAGACAATCAAAAGTCAGATAAAACTCATATAAAAGCATAAAATGAACTAAAAGTGAATCAAATGTCTGAACGAATACAAGAATACAAACCAATTAAGTACTTCTCGACCAATATCTTCGGCGGCGCCTGTACTCCCATTTTGATCATCAGCTTCTCGTTGACACTCTTGAGTGCGTTCTCACGACATGCCTGTGCGTAAGGCTTTCCGTACTTATAGGTCAACAAATCGGAAATGACTTTCAACTCATTGACGTCCGTCTGAAGCCTCGGCGCGACCCAAATGAGGGACGGTATGGCTTCGGACAGACCGTCGTCTAAGGTCTTCATCTGCTGGATGAGCCCAAAGCGGGCCAGCAGTAGATCGCAGTACATCTCAACCAACTCCATGGCCTCGACGATGTAGTCCTCTCTGATGATGTGCTCGACCCTAATCCTCGCCCTCTCGTACTTCCCGTTCACGATATACTCACAGATCTCTTTGCGTGACTTCTGAGCCAACTCTGTCTTCTTCTTCTCCAGTAATTTGAGCCGATTTATGGCTAACCGAAGATTTGTCTTCAGTTTCGTGTAATTAACTCCTGTGCTAACCATTGCTGCACCGGTGCTCTGCTCTGTCAGACAATTACAGTATAAAACGATTCAAAACTAATTGAAAACAAATAAAATTTTCAAACAATGAGTCAATGAATGAGTGAATCCAGTCTTCAATGTCTTTATGACATCAAATGACTTATATTTCTGTTGTTTACAAATATTTCCTGATTTTAATGCAATAGTATTTCAAAATATTTTCTAAAAACAAATTATGTCAACAGAAATGAGTAATAATTTTGAGTATTGTATTGAATCCTATGTTATATTCGTATAAATAAAATCCCAAACTTTCATAGCATTCAACACATAATTATTGGACAATATTTTAGATAAGTTTCGGTTTGAATGACGTTTTTAACGCTTTATTAGTCATAAAAAGCCTATTGTTTTGATCACATGTTTTCACTTTACTGTATGCACACATGAGGAGCATTCGAGGAGCAAATGCATAGAAATGTTAGGGGGAACCGTGTCGTGTGCATAAGAAACACTCACTCAAATAAGAAATTGCATAAAATTATGTACATTAAACCAATGGCACAGATTATGCAAACAAAATTTTATGATTAAAAGAGAAAAGAGAGAGCTAGTTTTCTTTAATATTTTGATTATTAAACTGACATTTTGAGACGCAATAGTTGTTTTTGTTTATAATTAAGCAATTGGTTGAAAATAATTGACTTAAAAATCAAATCTGCTATAATTCAACAACAATTAAAGGTCAGTTATGGTTAAGATGAAATTAAATTGTGATTTTTGCAAATTCAACAAAACCGTCAACTCGCGAGATTTGCCTTTATTTTAAAAAAATTTATTCCGAAGAAATGATTTGGTGCGAGGCTCAAAATCAATCTCATATTTTCTATGCAACTGTTCCTCAAATTCCGAACCTACCAGAGAGCATAACTTTATTTATACGTATAATCCTCACTTTGCCTATTGGAAATGTTATTACTGAATACTGATTCATACAGCATACTGAATCATACGTTCCAGCAGACGTACAAAGTTATCTCCAGATGTGATAAATTCACTTATGGTTATCAGAAATAATCGTCCCAAAGACATACGGAAATTTGATTCTATGTTCGTGGCAAAATATTGTCGAAATGGTGAACATCGCTATTTAGTCGACGACAAACTAGGTTATCAGCCTAAGAAGCAATACACATACCACGATCGAAAAATAGTCTACTGTTTCAAGAAAGTTGCTTTTTCTAGGCATTTCTTTTCATTTTCACTTATTTTCTTTCAATAAATATATTCTTTCCATAATGGTTTGTGTTTTATAACTTTTGTTAATTTGACAATATTTTTATCTTCACTGAATTTTTGCATTTTAAAATCAAATTTTCAAATTTACCATCATAATTGTAATTTTCATTAACAGTGTTGCTCCTCGAATGCAGCTCAAGTATGACTGTATGTATAAAAAGTTTTTTAAATGCATTTAAATTCCTCTGAATTTAAGCCTCAAATCAATTGAAACAATGAATGGCATTCTTATGGGTCGATTGGGTCGACCCTGTGGTCAAACATATCTTAATTACAGTCAAATCATTGCACAAAACAGACAAATAGTTTCGATGAAAATATTGAGAAAATTGAATACAATTTCAAATGTTTTTAATGAAAATCATTTAAAGTCTCAAAACAAGTGTCCGAACAATGAATGGCAACCAATGAGACGAACGATCAGTACTTTGCAAAAGACTAACCAATTATTAGTCAATCGATTGAACGATAATCTCATTCAACAAAAGCGATACAAAAAAGGAAAGAAAGGCTCAAAAAGGGAACAGAAGGACGAGTCGAGCGATGAAGAGTCGGGTGCAGAGGAAGAGCCCATCGATGAGTTCGACCCCGACTTAATCGATGGTAAGGCCATTGGCTTTCAGGACATAAATGCATCGGTAGTCTCCTTAAGATTGGATAATGTGCTGAAAGTGGGTCTGAATATGGCCCGGACTCGAGTGGATGAGGCCTTCTATGCGAACCTGATTAGAGTCAACGGCCAGAGAGTGTCCAAAAAGAGCGTCGAATTGTCCGAATCGGATGAAATCGATTTGATTCGGGGTCTGAATCAGGAGAATCAGGATCTGCTGGACGTCTCCCGAGTGGTGATCAAGAAAATAGAGGACAAGAAGTCATCGAAGGACAGGCTTAGGGCCAAACTCAGGCGCTTTCGAGTCCTGACGGTTGAGAACTATCCGACCGATCCATACGATGGATATGTCATTCATATGGTTAAGAAAGAGACAGAACTATAGAGGCTTTGAATCCCTTTAGAAAACAAGATAATTGGCTCCGGTTGTAGTGACCAGGTACAGTTTAACGACAAAATTAGTGTTCAACTGTACCTGGTTACTACAATAGGAGCCAACCATCTTGAATTTCTAAACGGGTTAATTCTTGGTCGAAAGCACTGCGAAAAAGATATTCTGTTCACAAATCATGTCTGCATTGAGACCTAAACCAATAAAATTGGCGACAATTTAATTGTTCGGATGCGCTGTGTATTTAATAGCGGTATTTACTAACAACGGGATAGCCTGAAAACGGCTGGGAAATTGCTGAGAAAGTCCTTTACTAACAACGGGATAGCCTGAAAACGGCTGGGAAATTGCCGAGAAAGTCCTTTACTAACAACGGGATAGCCTGAAAATGGCTGGGAAATTGCTGAGAAAGTCCTTTACTAACAACGGGATAGCCTGAAAACGGCTGGGAAATTGCCGAGAAAGTTCTTTACTAACAACGGGATAGCCTGAAAATGGCTGGGAAATTGCTGAGAAAGTCCTTTACTAACAACGGAATAGGGTGAAAAAGGCTAGGAAATGGTCTACTAACTTTGGTAGCTGAATCTGTAAATCTGTATGACTTAAAATTCTAGAAAGCGGAGTTAACGTAAATTCTGCAATCAGCCTTGTTTAGTTTTATTTTAAATGAAATAAATGTTTGATTTTTTCAATACTTAATGAAAAGAGTTCAACAAATACTGACTTTTGGAGTCAACGAAGAATCGAGTGGTCAATGAATTGTAGTGTTTCTTACAACTAGTGGTTCACTGGTTCACTGGTTCTTGTTAGTTTTCATCTTCACAAATAACTGTAAGACTTGTCTTCGCATTCAAGACGTTATTCAAAGCTTTATTCATAACGTTATTACTGAATGACAACAGAAATCCCGCTTTAATTGAATTGAATGAAAACAATTCATTGGTTTTATTCTTAGTTTTAATCAATTTATTCACTGAATCCAATTGTGAACGCAATGTCTTCAACCATAACAATGAAAGACGTAATCGATGGCAGAGATAAGGATATGATTTTAGAGGAAAACAGATTGAAATCATTCAAGAGTTGGCCCTTCAGTAGCGGTCAGTGCACTAAACAGACGGTATGTTTCGTTCACTTTAGCAGTAATTAATTGAATAAGACTTCGAACCCATTAATGCTATTCGTATTCAACACTCGTGTGTCTCACATGTGTGGGTGTGCTGTCTGTCTGTGCTGTGTGGGCACAGATGAGCGCCAGTGGTTTCTATCACTGCAATATCAGTGGCGAAGCGGATGGCGTCCGATGTTTCGTGTGCTTCAAAGAGTTGGACGGATGGGACTCAACGGACAACCCCTGGACTGAACACAAGCGCAATAATAATTGCTATTTCGCTAATTTGGGTAAACCTGAGGCAAAACTAACGACAAAGGAGTTCATAAAAGTGATCGAAGAAAGAGAAGTCAATCTAATGGTATGTTTTGCCACTCTTTCCATACGATTCAAACAAATGAATAGATTTTATAGGAATTTATGAAAAACTAATTGAGATTTGATTTACAGAACAAACGAATTGAAGCCATACAACACATGGAGGAACAGGTCATCACGGAATTGGGTCTTAAACAAGAGGAGGAGGAGGAGGTCGAGGCTTAACACTCGAGCACTTGAACCAAAGTTCTAATATTCAAATATTATACCGAATTCTCTGACTTTAGCGGCCATTAAATGAAATTTTTAATTTTGGGCTTAATTTGCACTGAAGTCGAAATTGAATAACTCGTATACCATATGAGATAAAAATATGGTTCCGATCGCAAACTCAATCATTTTTTGTATATCTATCGAATCAAATGGCTATGAAATCATAATTGTGAACCGGGTCAGATCCATAAGTCCTATTTGAGATATGAAATACATAGAGAAAACGCCAATCGTTTTGTTTAATACAGTATTTGTTTTCAATTACCGGTAAAAGCATTAAACGATTGAATAATTTATGTTAAACTCATTTTATTTATAAGCAAATCAAATGCAATACAACTTAATCTGTCATTCATTTAATGCGTTTGAGTTTTGAGACATACATTGGCCCGCAGTTGGAGGGCAGGAATGGCAGCACTTGTATGCCATACTTAAACGTATTGTTCATTTTGAAGAGTCCTCTCAACGGCCGTAACGTCTCTTTGAGGTCAGAGACGACATACAGATAACTGGTTTCCTCCCAAATGCGTTTGAGCGCCATATGAATGACCCCATCGTTTTGGATCGGAGACAGACTGCAGGTCGAGTAGACTAGACTTCCGCCGGCCCTCAGAGACCGCAGACCCGCATATAGGATACTGAGCTGTTCTGCAGGCAATTTCATTCGCTCCGAATTTCTGGACGATTTGAACCAATTGTTGTCGTTCTCATTGACTGAATGCCTATCATTAGTACAAATGGCGTCGATTAGGATCTTGTCGTAAGCGTCGGCTCTGACCATTGTTTTCGCGTCTTCAGTGTTCAACTCAATCGTATTCTTAATGCTATTTATGTCCGGAATATAAGCGTTGAACACATTCTTCATTCGAGCACTTCTTGACACTGACTTGTCGTTACAGAACAGTTCAGATGGACGTAATGTCAGTGCCATTAGCAGTGCCTTTCCTCCCGGAGCGGCACAATAGTCGGCTACTTTGTCTTTGTGTTGTATATCGAGTGCGAGAACCGGTAGAACAGACGCGCCGTCCATCAGATAGTAATCAAATACTCCCAGAGTTGTCGAGCGCTCCGGTGGCGGGAATGGAGTCATGACTCCGCGCGGCAACAGATAGACCCTAAGGATGTCCGGGATCTGTAGTTTTGGTTCTTCGATGTGATCCACCGGAACGTCGACTTCTCTGTCGTAGAACTCATAGTAAGGCTGTTCAGACACTATGTCCTCATCATATTTGAGCTGATCTGTGGCCACGAAGTCATTCAAATCGAGTTCAACTTTGGCCGCATTTATGAATCCATCGCTACTTAAGTCATCTTTTTGTGACAGCATTTCCAGAAAGTCTTCCGCTTCGGTCATCGACGAGAAACCACTTCCTATATCCCTATCGGAGACATCGCTCACTTCAACAGAGTTCGGGTCCATTTCCGAGACATCGATTCCAGTCTCGGCTGCAATTCTGGCCATCTTTTTGGCCTTCTTTTCCTCCAATATCTTCATTCGACGTCTGAAGCGGTCGTATCTCTTGTAATGTCTTTCGTAGTACTGTCTGAGCTCTATAGCACCCAATTGTCTCATTTTGATCTCAATGTCCTCATAATCAGAGAATATATTAACGACAGAACAGTATTTGTTTTGAGACAATAGTCCCAAACGAATAGACTTCCAGTTCTTGTCGTAAACTTTTGCATAAAAATTGTCGAAATGTTGTAAAGCGTTGTCTTTCGGCCAAACAGTTTGCCTGACTTTGGCCTTAAAGGAAACAATCGATGGGAACGTATGACAACTAATATATTGCTAAACACTTACCCAATGAGTGGTCGACTTATTCCTACAAAATATATAATTAATTAAACAATTATTCAATTGAATAGACTTTTGAAATATTCGCCACATTTTCTATACGTCTTTAAAAGATGTCAATAAAACGTTGTTTATGAACGACCCCTACAGTGCAGACAATCACATCGTTGACCGCTTTGTATATCCTTTTCCGCTTCAGACACAGCAAACATGGTATGAATTGAACTGAATTTCATTCAATTTAATCATTTAATCAATTATTTAGCCATTGATTGCCAATCAAAGAGTCAATCGATTGAAGCAATTGATGGCTTGAATTGATTTAGAGATGAATTTATGAATAGATTTATTAATTGAATGGCATTTAACCCAAACTTGTCTCTTGTGCTGACCTCAGGCTCGCGGCCCTAAAAAGCATTTGAAGCGCTTGAATGCGCCCAAGAGTTGGATGTTAGACAAGTTGAGCGGTGTGTTCGCTCCCCGGCCATCCACTGGCCCGCACCGACTCCGGGAATCACTGCCCCTCGTGGTTATGCTGAGGAACCGATTGAAGTATGCGCTCACTCGCACAGAGGTCATGAAGATCGTGATGCAGAGGTCCATCAAAGTGGACGGCCGAGTGAGGACTGACATCAACTACCCGGCCGGCTTTATGGGTATGTTTTCTGTTCTCTGTTGAATGCCCCCAATGAACGGCCTGTCCATCGAAGGCACAGATATGTAATGAATGTTAATATTTGTGTTCAAACTATGGCCGAAAATAAACCGAAGCCTTCGGTCGCTTATTACTGGCCCCTATGTCTTAAGCATCACCCAAAGACTTGACAACTGTTCTCACCTTCTGTTTAGATGTGATTACTATCGATAAGACCAATGACTTCTTCCGACTGCTGTATGACGTGAAGGGAAGGTTCGCTTTGCATAAGATCACTGGCGAAGAGGCCAAGGTATGGGTCATTGGGTCCAATGGTTGTCCCAATTGCTCTTAATTTTACCTTTTATTCTGAAATGCAGTATAAGTTGTGTCGCGTGAAGAAGGTGTCTACCGGTCCGAAAGGCATTCCCTTCATAGTGACCCACGACGGCCGCACTATTCGATATCCCGATCCACTGATTAAAGTGCACGACTCGATCCGCTACGACATCGCTTCGGGAAAGATCTTAGACTTCATTAAGTTCGAGACCGGGAACCTATGTATGGTTACGGGCGGACACAACTTGGGTCGGGTCGGTGTGATCACATCCCGGGAGAGACATCCGGGCAGTTTCGATATCGTGCACGTGAAGGACTCGCAGGGACACACCTTCGCAACCAGGTATGCGCTATGCACTCAGAGTTGGCTAACTGTGCTGACTGACCAGTGATGAGACATTTCACGGCGACTTGATTTCAATGATATTAAAGATTAGTCTTTCTGAGCACTCAGTTATGCTTTCCTTCCATTCCTAATAACTCTTGGTTTCATTAAAATATATTCTGGATGTCTGTCCTCTCACAGGTTGGCCTATATATTCGTTATCGGAAAGGGAACCAAACCTTTCATATCATTACCGAAAGGAAGAGGCGTTCGGTTGTCTGTCGCCGAAGAACGAGACAAACGACTGGCGACTAAGCAATTGAATTGAACTCAAATATAGAGAAATGTATTGTTCGGTCATTAATACTAATTTCGAATAAAAGACAAATCGATTAAAATTGTGTTTTTATGCAATCATTTCATATAATTTAATTATAAATAGCAAAACGTATTCATCACTAATACAGTGGTTTGTGAGTCAAAAGTGGGTTAAATCGGTGTTTAAGGCACTGACACTCCATAAACATTGTACTAAAGAGTTGCGAAAACAAACAAAACTATTGACTATTTTAGCGGTTTTTAGTCTTAATTATGATCTGAACTAAAATTAAATTAAAAATTAAGCGAAAGTCGATTCAAATTCAGGCCATTTGTAGTCAATTGTGTTCTTCCTTATCCTCACTGACAACGGGCTCTGGTTCTTGTGGTTCCTGTGCAGCCCTCTCCTCACTCGGCTCTTCTTCTCCGTTGAGCGTGGGTTGGAGCACCTGAAGCCTTTCGTGCAATAGAGCCCTTTCCTCCTGCATGGCTCGACACAACTTCTCTAATGTTATAATCTTTTGCAGAGCTTTCAGATGTTCTGAATCTCTCTTTTGTTTCTGAAATGCATTCAAATAAACAGAAAATCATTAAAATAGTCAGAAATGATGTGAAGCCATACCTCGTCGGAGAGCTTGAGTAGTGCCGTATTGCTGGACTCCCAGCGCTGTTTCCACTGTTGGGTCTCTTTTTCCAATTTCTTGATCTGTTTGGACATCCTTTCCATATCTCTCTTAAAGCCGGCGAACATATCATTACTTTTAGTCAAAACGGTCTGAAATTCTTCGTATTTGTTGGTATAGACGCTGAGCTCTGTTCTCAGTTTGATTTCGCTCTGGGACATATCTGCGCACCGTTTCTGCAAATCAGTGATCATTTGAATCAATTGTTGCTTTTCTTTAACGAAAATCTGTTTTTCTTGGTTTAAGATTAGATCCGTTTTAGCGAACTTGGCTTTAATGAGCTGTGTTTCCAAATCCTTCTGTTTGATGATCTTCTCCGTGTGCTTCTCCCAACTCTCGTAGTGACCCATAAGTGTCTTCAGCTTCTGAGCCAGGTCTGCGTTCTCTTCCTTCAGCTGAGTATTGCGTTTCTGATTCTCTGCAATCAAATGCATTATTTCGTTAAGAGTTGACTGAAATTTGTTGGCAATTTCGCGCCGTTTCTCCTCTTCCTCTTTGATCTTCAGAAGGCTTTCCTCTTTTATTATCCTATTTTGTCGCTGCAGTTCCCGACAGAGCGACTCGAGTCTGGATTTGGCCAAAACCAGTCGGTTCTGTTCGGACTGCATCTGATCCTTCTCTTTGCTCAACTGATACGTCGTTTTTTCGCTTTGTTTCGACTGTTGGCTCAGATGTCGGTTCTCTTCAGACATTTCAACCAAACTATTGCTTAAGTAAGAGATTCTTTCGGCGTCTGTGCTCAGAGACGACAGCTTTTTGTTTAGTTGTTCTGCAGTTAACCGGTTTTTGGAGACATTCTTCGATGGCTTACGACTAGAATTGCTTGCATTCGAGTTAACCGTTTTGTTGGCGTTTGTAATGCTCTCAGAAGTGCTGGCATTGGATGTGATCTCAGTTTTTGTTATACTTTTCTCTTCATTTGAATTACTCTTTTCTGGAGTTTTGGACTCATTTTGAGAAATAATATTTCGATCACCGATTGGTTCCGTAATGTTTTGGCAGACATTTTGTGTGACATTCGCGTCAATACTGTCTTCAGATTTAATACTTTTGCTTAAATTGTTTAAAAGCAAACAATTATTACTGTTTTCGCTGTTATTATCGCTGGTATTGGCTTTGGATGTCTTCGTGAGACCCGTTATCTCCAGTTCCAGCTCTTTCTGAAGCTTCAAAAGACTGTTTGTGTCGATCTTCGAAGTGATTGGCTGTCCATCAGCGCCGACACAATTGAGGCCATCAGTGGTGGTGACCATAGCCTCACGTGTTTCGAGCATTTCGTTGATCTTCTGTCGGATCTGTTTGGCTCTATCACTGCATTCAGACATCAATTCTTCACATTTGGAGTCTTTAGTTGCGATCAACTTCTGGACCAACTGTTCGGCAGTCGCTTCGTCTGGACTGTCGTCGGCCTCAATGTCGACATTATTTACGTTAATATTTGTCTCCATTTATGGTATCGTTTGGAGAAAACTGAAGAAATGTTTTCTTAAAAATACTTTTTATTTCTTAAACAAAATCTGTTTTCTATTGAATACAAAAAATGTGTTTCTGTTTAGCCTTTGCTCTGAAAGGCTATAATTGAGGCAATAATTGGTTCAATTAAAGCATTAATTATAAAAAACAATTAAATAAATAATACTTTCGTTGACTTTAATTGAATATAAAAATAGATTTCAAAAACAGTCTCTTCTTATGACTCAAAAGAGTCAAACTGTAAGTGTATTTCACACACAAAAGCATTTCTAATGTAAACAAATGACAATATATTACGAAAACATGTCTTTCAGTCCCTTTAAAGTTGAAATCCCTTTAAAAGACGCAATGCTTTCCATACATTCAAATTGAATACAGTTTTACATTTGGATTGGCTTACAGTCAAAGCATATGAACTCAATTCAAAGCTTTGAATTCCAAGTGCTATTTGTTTCGCACTATTCCTAATCATCTGAACAATTAATTCATAACAATTAACTGTATTTTGAACTCTCTTAAGGAAATTAATCCAATGAATAGAGTGTTTACATGAAAATGAAACCATAAATCGATGTTTGATATTAAACATAAATATAAATACATTGAGTTATACACAGATTATTATTCTGTTATTTAGTCTGATATATCAAACATTAAGTTTATGTGTATTTACAGTATATATCAAATCAAATAATTTGAAAATATATGTAAGAATTGATAAATAATTTTATTATTATCTCTTCAATAAACAGAAGAAACTAATGAAAAGCCAATTCAATATTTCGATAATAATTTCATTTTTGTTATATAACTATAAAATATCTCTTTTTTTTAATAGAATTTTATTTATAATATTTGGAAAAATTCTGGTTTTTGTATACTTTTATATACTTTAGTGACGAGAATCATAAGAAAGTTATCAAAATTCAAAATCAAACTTAATTGAACTCATGATTAGATGTTATAGAAGTTTTAGCTCATGAATGAAATTAATATAAAATTCATAACTTCTGAACAACTTTTAGCTAATCATTCATAAGAATTAAAAAGTACTTTAAATCAAATATAATATAAACTATAAAAAAAACTTTTAATACAAAAAAAATCTTTTAATGCTTTAATGGAAATCAACCGAAAAATTTCGAGATATCCTTAAAAAGAGTATAAAATTTGAATTCAATTAATGGTTTGATTAAATAAATGGCATTAAAGACGAGAAAACAAGATAGTGTTATTTTGTAAGCTCTAATTTATTGGTCAAATATTAAGGCTTTAAAAATAATAACCTGCACCCTATAAAAATTCAAGACAGAGTCTGTATTTTATACCAATTTTAAACTCCATATCTAATTAGGAATTTCCACAAAGGTTTATACAGTTCCAACATTTTATTCATGTTCACATTGTTCAGATTTGTTTGGATTCTAGAATACCAAAAAATGTTTATCAATTTATATAAACAATTATTAGAACAGGTATAAATTTACTTTTGAATTAACCATAAATTAAATTTAGAAAAATATTATGATTTTTCATGTTATTTAATTAAAGGAGCGGGGGTACAAAACGAAATTGTATACACTTCTTAAAGACTGTGGGGTTGAGAAATTCTAAACGTATGATAATTTGGCAGTTCATTAGTCTGAGTTCATTCAATGCTAATTTTGTATAATTTTCTATTTATTCAAAGCTATAAAACCAAAGAATTTCAAAGAAAGAGCGATTGAGACAGTCGTATAGACATTACCCGGATTAGACATGAATTCCTTTAGAAGAATACTGTATAATACACATTAATATCCGGATACCTTTTATGGAGGAAATAAGAAAACAGATTTTGTCAAGTTCATTTGTATTGGAAATATTGAATCGATTGTAGTAGATTCTGAGGACATGGGTGTGTTTTAAATTATCAAATAAATGGAATGTTTTTAACGGTAATATCGTTTCAATTGATTCGATTAAAATTACTGAACATTTTGATCAATATTCTTGCTAAGTGTAGATCAGTTATAATTATTTCAATAGACTATTACATAATAGCATTGATTTGACATTATTCTGATTATAAGCTGTTATAACGAACTTTGAAAATCTGAAACAAAAATTAAAAATATTATTTTCTAAATTTCTTTATTGTTTTAAAGAAATAATAAATGAATATAAAAGCCAAAAAAAAGATTCATCTAATTGTGCTTGATACTCTAATTTATGTGTGCAAGATATTCATGTTTTTCCGAATAAGTCGAACAAAAAATGGTTTGAATCAGATATAAAATGATTTGTACATTGTATTATAGCAAGCTTATCTTAATGTTTCAATTTTTGTATTGTGTAATGTTATACAGAACATTTTGAAATTATACAAAACTATGATATTTGTGAAGAAGTCAATGTCTGTTAACATGCATTGAGGGGTTAATCGCATAAACAGTCTGTTTTAAGAATAAAGTTGTGAATATAAACAGTATTATCGAACAAAATATTTGGATTATAACAACATTTTTGATATATTTTTTCTGGTAATCATACACTCGATGACTAATTGGTAACTCTTGGAGCTATTCCTCTGATGCACAACAAACGCATGCGTTTATCAAAGAATACCTAATTATCTGTGAAAAACAAAAAGCATTCAAAATATTACAGAATCCGTCAATCAGTTTACACTTACAATACTTTTATCTATCAATTAATGGTAACCCGAATACAATTATTTCTAATCAATTAAAACGTACAGCGAGTTCGAGCCAATCAGATCTGCCAATTGAGGAATGGGTTCTTTTGCCACGAAGTTTAATATCTGCCAAAGTGTACCGATAGTTCCAACACATCTGAAAAGGTCTTTATAAAAAAATTTTCGCTCTTTTAAGCACTGATTAGATATTCGCATATTTTCTTAATTTCTAATTTGATTCGTTGCTGAAACTAATGGACATTTTTTTGGTTTCAATTTTTTTTCTCTCTTTTTTCTTATCATTAATTTATTGCAAATTTATTCGCAAACTTCCAAAAACCTAAAGCAGCGAAAAGTCAACGATTAAGATATTGCTGTTAGGTCTGGACAATGCGGGGAAGACCACCACTGCCTTACATCTCATCGGAGGTGCAGAAAATATTTAGCTTTTTATACTTTTTTACTTAAATTATCATTTCTTTTAAATCAATTGAAAGAAAGCTATTTCTGAAATGTAATAAATTTTAACGCTTTTGCTCTGCTCTCCACTTCTGTCCTCAGATTCATTGGAAGATATTATTCCAACCATTGGTTTCTCGAACTTAGAAATGAAAAAATATGAGAGATTTCGTGTAGTTGTATATGACTTGGGCGGAGGCGCCCGAATCAGAGCCATTTGGAAGAATTATTTTGCATTAATTCATGGAATCATTTTCGTTATCGACTCATCCGATATCAGTAGAGTTCTTGAGGTCAAAGATGTCATCGAGGAAGTGGTCTCTAATGATAAGATATCGGGAAAACCTATTTTAGTGTTTGTATTCATTTGATTCTCTATAAGAAACAGATATCGCTCTCAAAGCAAACTTAAACTTCATCTCTCACTCCATCAAAGAGTCTATCTTTAGATTATTTGATAACAATTTCAGTGAGAATTCAAATGAATTTTTGTTAATCCATCCGAACTAGTATTGTGTACAGAGCTGTGAAAACTAACCCCACGGGCCAAACTGTAATGATACTTCCTAATTTGGTGATAAGCTCCAAATTAGGTTTGTGCTATATTACCATTGCCATTAGCACTTTTGAGAATTCAGGGAAGCATCTTGGCCATCTCTCTAAATGAAGTCTGTGTTTACTGTAGACATGTTTGCTATGAATGTGAAATATTTTTTGCATTTTTTTTATGAAAAGCAGATATTTCTCTAAATACTAGTATATATAGAATTTGAGCAAAACTAATAAAAATCTCATTTATTTACAGTTTAATTAATAAACAAGATATTGAGGGAGCGTTAGAAGAGCTGGATATCTGTCAATATTTAAAACTGGAGTCTCTTATCAACAAATTTAAGTGTCCGACGAAAGTTGTGAGTTATAGAGAATAGTTATTAAGAGAATCCTTGAACCAAAGGGGAGATTAGAATTGAAACTCATATAAAAATAAAAAGAGAATTCGTTTTTCAATTTAAATAAATTTTCTCACGAAATGAGAAATCAAAGAAAAAGCTTTACAGAAAAAAAAGTATTTTTGGAATTATTCTTATATAATGTAAATACAAATAAGTATTTTCAAGATTAGAATAATTGATAGACAGAACTCATTAATCAAATAATTGTATAAACAGTTTAATTATTTATTTGAGTTGAAAGACAATTGTCTAATGAATTTTGATTGAGTTATGATTAGATTCTTTGAGAACTTAATCGTTTGAATAATTATTAACATATTGTCTGAATATAATCTCATTAAATGTTAGGAAACCTGTTCAGCCAATAGAAGGCCAGATAGTGGACAGAAAACAGATCCGTCAATAGATAGCGGCTATCAATGGCTTTTGAGTTTTGTAGCAAAAAATTGGTTTCAATTGAATAATCGCGTGGAAGACGACTCTAACGAACAATACAGTAATGAAAGAAAATCTTTAGAGGAAAGAGTGAATCGCTTTCGGGAAAAACGATTTGAATCTGAAGATCAAGACCTCAATGAATATGAATTCGTTAAGAATGGAAATCCATTTAAAGCTATTGAAGATGTGATCAGAGATGTCGAACACAATAATGAGTGTCTGCAAAAGGAAAACCTGAACCGCAGTAATGAACACAATTTCAATATCAATAATAATAATCTAAATAATAGCAAGAATTATGACATTGAGGACAAAGAATCTATTCTGAAGTCGGGCTCAAATTCAGACAGAGATGACATTTTTGGCCAAAGCCCTCATTCCCTCGAAAGCAATGATATTCTAATAAATAATTCTGTATCCGATGAGATGGTTTGCACACCAGATAAGACATCCGGTGCTCAACAAACTCCTGATGAGATTAATACAACTGACGCTGAAATACACAATAAGCCGATTGAAGAAGTGATCACAAAAAGTGAGGTTAAAATCAAAGGTATGTCTGAAATAAAAAGTCTATAAAAATATATAAAAGTTAAGAACTTTTTCTAAAAATATTAATAAACGCAAAATTGATGGAAATGTTTATATAATCTATACTTTTATTGTACATATGGCTCAACAGATACGACGGAGTCATCCAAATCACTTAGTGGTCGATCGCCTGAAAGCAGCGAAAAGTCTAATCGATCTCATAATCATAAAAAAGTGAAAAGAAAAATGAAAGTTATCAGGAACAGTAAAGTGTCGCCAGACTTGAAGAAAAACAGCTGAAAATTCCAATTTTCAATCGTCAAAAAAAATGTATACAATATTTCACAAATATTTTTATCAAAAAACCATTTTTTTCAAACATATTCTAAAGTTAATTAACTTTTGTTTTTTGTTTGTTTGACATTTTTGTCAAAAAAAAATATTATATAATCAGACAGTTATTGGATTTCAGAACACATTTGATATTTGTCTCTCTTTTTATGTATTGATATAATCGTAGTTAAGAATTATGTAGTTTTTCTTTAAGTCTATTAACAGTTGAAATAAAAATAAAAATTTATATATAAATTAATAATCGCTTCAGTTATTCAATATATGCGCATAAAAAACAAAGTATGACTTAAACGATAATATTTCAGATTTTGTTATTCAATGCTTTGATTTGTTTGTTATGTGTGAGAGAATAGTTTGGATTTGTCTGCGATTTCTATTATACGCACAGTTAAGCCGTTCATATGATTCAGTGCCCAAACCCTAACTATTTATGACTTTCGACTCTGGCGTTCCTGACCAGTGTTCAACAGGTTAATATTTGAGCAGTATAATTTATAACTTTCTAATGGGGCCATTTCGTCAGATGCTAAGTTGGACTTGCTAAGAGGAATTATAGCCCCTAATGTATTCTACGCCCACTAAATATGCCAATCTAGTGGGTGGGTAATTATGATAGCTG
>JAQIWA010000193.1:0-43122 GCA_034693305.1 Eueremaeus valkanovi | reverse complement strand
CAGACACATTTTGGCCGAGACAGAATTGGAATATTCCTTCTGGTTCAAAAGATATTCACGATACGAACATTTTTTTTTGAACGGTCTGCTAATATCAAGATTACTGTTCAAACATTTGCTGATAAATTCATTTTCATATTTTATTTTTATAGTTTACATAAATTCTTAAGATTTATATTCAAAATTCGCTTAAGTTTTATATTATCTAAACTCAATTTTTATTTCTTACTTAATATTTAAAAATCGTTTCAATTGAATGATAAAGAATTGAAATTATTTTCTATTCGTTTCACTTTTGTTTGACATTTATATGATTCGATATATTCTTCATTCATAAGTGTTTTCATTTTTAACTCAATTCTCATATAAGTAATCGTCAGTTCAATAGTCTGTTTGCAAAAGTAAGAAGTTTTTCCGATTCTATTCCTGAATGCACTCAACATCTGTTTTATATGACATTTAATTTTAAACAAATAAAAATATTTTTAGAGCTCTTCGCGTATTATATAAAAATTTAAACTAAAATTTCATATAGTGTTGAAAATTGAAAAATATATACCGGTATAATTAATGCGATCTTTAATCCGACAAAGTTGTCGATAGACTCTCTTTCAGTCTAATTGTAAAGCAATTATTTTTACGCGAATTTGATTTTTTGAAAATAACATCTTTTAAAAGGTTAGCGAGAATTAAATTCAAGTAAAGCTTGTTTTCCTAATTCAGCTTAAGTCAAGAGTAAATATTTTGTAAAATCAATTAAAAAATCGATGCAATTATAAAGCATAAGCCGAGACCTAATACAAGGCTTTACTAATACTGTGCTGCATAGAAATTGTTCCTAAATAGTCGCAAATCAAATGTACCTACTTGCTTAGTCGCTCCGCCTCTAATTAGTACTCCCCTCCTCTACTAGAGCGCACGTACTTTAAGTATTACGCCTAAGAATTTCATTTCAGACCTAACTCTAAGAGAATATATGAATAATCAATCGATTGAATATTTGTTCAAGCTAGTCATCTTAAAGATTGGATCAAAAGTATGTGATGTAACGAAACGAATGTTATAACGTGAAATCAATCTTGCTCATTCATGCATAATATCATAAGTAAGCTAATGTTTGGTTACTATAACGCCATTCATTATTCTCAAAGAACTTAAAAAGTTAGCTTGCTTATAAATGTCATATTATATTTAATACTTCGAAGAATCCATAAAATATTCGGGAATTTTCTGAAATTATCTGAATTCTGAGATATTTTGTTTTGTTTTGGATAAAAATTTATATCATTATAATTGAGTTATATTCAGACAAAACTTAATTATATCTATAATTAATACAATAAATAAGATATGAATTATTTGAATCACAAACAAAGGCCACAATTGTATGAAACACTTGACTCCATATAAACAATATTATAATTTCATAAAAATATATATATATTATATTTATTCCTCTCTTAATCATCAATAACTATACATTAATTCACTAAATGATACGTTTCTTATTAAATTCATTTTTATTTTATTCATCTAAATTATCAAGAGCAATCTAGATGACATCCAGGGTTATTAAACTTTCTAACTATATTTATGAACTGAATAAAATTGAGAGAGATATTAGTCGTTAATAGTCTGCAATAAATAATATGTTAAAGAATTATTATCACAACATATCTGACGGTTCTCTGCGATTCTGGCAACACATTCGATACCGTACTATCCATTCCTCAGCAATAAATTCAGAGCAATATTCGTATTATTATTTATTCTACACTTATATCAATTATCTAATGAAAATAGTTTTTGCCCGGTTGTTCAGGGTTAATTTGCAGGCCCTATAATTTTTTTCGCAAATTTGTTTCACTTTTGATACTTCCTTTTATTTTAAGAAAAAGTTTGGTTAAAGTCCACACATTTAAGACTCCCTAAAAAACGTTGAGACTGACCCCTTGAGCTTCTAGAGCCTGACCAGTCCTGCTTAGCGTATAAATCAATTTTGTTCTGCAATTTCGCAAACTTTTATAACTCAAAGAATCAATTAGTGAATGAAAACTTGATTTATATGTTTTCATATTTACATTAGTCATAAAAATTTATAAATTATTATTTAATTCATGATATTTTCAAAAACATGAGCCGGTATACCATTAATTACATTTGAAAAATAATGGATTTTAAATTATTAACATATGAGCTTGACACTTATTATGTGGTAGAATACTGTAATTCATTATTAATGTTGGTTTAGATTGAAATTAATGCTAATTTTAAAGAGCTATACAGTACAGTATGAGCTAGTTTATAAAATTGAGCCATTAACAAATTGATTTTCTAAATATAAAATTTGTTGAATAATATAATAGTTATTAAATGATTGGAAAACATTTGTGAATTTATTACTGGAAAAAAATATTTGAAAATTAATTAAATGATTTCATTCGTGTTTATCATATATCGCATGTTATTTCATAATAAATTCGGTCTATTTTTATAGAGAGAACAGTTTTTATTTATATAATTGCTATAATTTACGAATCAATTATCAATATTTTTTTCTGTCTTTTCAATTAAACTGATTAAAAATAATTTCAATTTTGCATAACTTATTGCAGAACCGCTCGCATACAGAGAGTGCGACGATTATGGCCAGGGTAATTGGACGAACTATACGGAGTGTATGGATTATATGAAGGTTAGTTTAAGTAAATTAGAAGCTAATGGCTTAAATGAACTTGAATATAATGTAATTATGATATTGTACTGAGTCGTTTGTATATCATTTGATGAAACAAATCGACAAAAACAACAATAAATTAATGCAAAAGTCTTATGAAATATAAGGATAACTGCAATCATCATCAATGCCCGGGATCTATCATCAAAATCACATCAATAATTATGACGGGTCTAATGGAACAAAATTTCCCAGTAATTGATGCATTAAATAATATGAAATATCATTTGCCTAGATTACATAGCATTACACATTTTAAAGGTTACGAGATAAATAAAAAGAGTTACCAAGTTTCTATACCAATATTATCTACAAATCTAGTCTTCTAATCAATATTTAATGTTTAGCCTATTTTTAAACTAAAAACTTATTTAATTTGATTTCCAACCAAACCCTTCTCATAATATATACATCTTTTTCGATGCCAAGTAATGCGAATATAATTATTGTTACAATTGGTTGCCTTTGAGTGAAGTCACACAAAAAGTATAATACAATACAATATGTGTCTGAATGCGAGTAAAGCTAATTACGCGTAATATTTAATTTTAGATATGATTTACATGAAAAGTAAGTTAAGTTTTCACTCTATATCACTCATCAGTCTCATACCAGTGTTGACCATAGAGAGGGCCACATATAAATAACCTGGAACAAAATATAACTAACTCTTGATTTAGTTATCAAACTTCAAAAACTTTCAGGAGTTTTATTCAGATTAACTTTTCAATGAGCCAGTTCAAGTAGTAATACATCTGATATAATATTGAAATTCGATTGAGTCGTACAATAATTAATGAAATAAATATTCAAATTAAGAGAAATGCACATAAAGTTGGGATTTTCAACAATAACTTTATATAAGTTTATGTGAATTTGCATTTCGATGAATTGCAAATCAAACTAAGCCTCAAATGTGTTCAATTCAATTCCGATTCTAACCAATCAGAAATATCCTTTCACTCAATTGTTCTCTGAATACTTTTGATCAACACTTGAGAGCAGACAATATCCTCGACACTAGAAAAGGCTTTTGAAACCAATTTCATTGATTTTTCTCAAGAATTCAATTAAAAAGCGAATAAAATTTTATTTAACCTCTTTTATATTTGAACATCTATTCTATTAATACTTACGTAAAAGCACAGGGATCAAAATAAGCCTATCCAGTTATAGAATATATCTGATGCCATTCCCTCTATATATTATTCCAGAGCTTTATGAAATTCTGGAAATTTTGACTCCAAACTCCAAAAGCGTTGCTATTTTTTGAAAATTTTAAACACTTTTTATTTATCCCTTTAGGTTCCGGATCTTCCGATCGTTTACCAAATAGTCGGTTACATATTATTCATATTCTCGATCCTATCATTGATTCTACTGTTGGTAACGCTATTTATTTTCTTTTATTTCAAGTAAGTTCTGGAAAAACAATCTTTACTTAAGTTTATATTATTTAGAATAATATAGAAAAGACAGCATAAGCTCGTTATATCAATAGTGTAGTGAAAAAAACAAATGGATGAGTTTAAAAAAAATTTCCATTGAGAATGTTTTTATAGTATCTAAAATTGTAGGCAATATAATGAGATTTGAATGAGCTAGCTTAAACTAAAAAACATGTCATTCTCGCTTCAAATGGAAATTTCATTTAAGATAATATTGATTTCAATTCGCGTGACATTAATATACAATCAATAAGTTTTACATTATTTAAAGCATTGACTGTAAAAATCGATAAAATAAAGTTAAATAAAAAAAAATTAATAATAAAGCCAAATAATTTTTTGGCTTTTTTTTCTCAAACATTATATTTTTTTATTAAGTTTTCAAACATTTTATGTTTTATTAAGTTATCAAAACTTCAGAAGAAATACATAAAAGGACTGAATTCAAAAATGTTTTATATAAACAATGATATCATTTGTGCTCTGAATTCTGATTGACTATAAACTAAACTATTTTTTTCAGTTCTTTGACGTCAAATAGTTTTTAAAACTATTTTGTTGTTTATTATATTCGGAAAGTGTTTTGTTCGCAACTTATTCTCCTTATCTATTCTGACAAAAATATCTCAATAAAAAACAAGACAGAGCATATATCTTTTTAATGGAGTGTTTAACTACAGATATTGCAGAAATGACCAAACATTGATTTTTCTTAGACTTCAATAAATAATTTACTAATAGTTATCGTTTCAAATGATTTACTGGTTTTGATGTTAAGACTATTAGCAATAAGTCGAACACTGTTTTCAAAACAACCAGAAAATTAATGGAGAGATCAGTTTGAAATGACTTTGAGCTTAACCTTAAATTTCTTCTTTTTTCCGATAGATTTAAATTGTCTTAAGTTTTAAAATTGTTTATCGTTTGAGACTATTTGATAACTTAGAGCTAATCCAGAGCTTTGACCCGCGTCTCCATCAAAATCATTTTAGTTATCCAGAATATTCTCTGAATCTTTTTAACATATTTTTAATGTAATTTTATATTTGAATATTAAACACCCACATCAGTTAACTGAATCTCATCCGCTTTCTTTCATTATTAGAAAATTGTAAGAAATTTAATAAAATAAAATGTTTTTGCTTTCAATCGCAATATAATAAGTAATTTATTTTAATATTTAAATAAAAAACTTATTTAATTATATGAGTGAATGAACAGAAAGATCTTAACTATTCGTAACGTTTAGTTTTGGGGGAAAATAAATAGAGCAGTTAAGTGATCTGTTCTAGTTGTAGATTGAATTCACATAAAATGACATATCACTTGCACATATTCCTAGAACTAACCTAGAACCAAGCAATGATATTTCACCTGGAATTCGCAAATTCTGATCAATTCTGACCTTGCTTACTTGGCCAACCCTGGCCAAATACACGTAATAAAAATAGAAACCTAAGAAAATAAAATGAAAGCAATAATAAATTGAATAAAATTTCTATAGAAAACAGTTTTGTGCAAACATTTGATAAATAATCGCTGTTTAGCAGCAAATGTGCAAAAATACTCAATTCTTTTCTTTGCATTTCATTAAATATGTTTATACAGAGTATTTCGAATTGAGTTCATTGATAAGTTTCACAATAAAACATGAAAGCACCCGAACAGCATTATTATTATGTTAAGAAATTTTGCGGAAATTATAAGCCTTAGAGAACATCACTTCAAATGCTGGTTATTATTATGAATATGAATGAAGAAAATCAATTTTAAAGTATATGAATTCAATAAGGGAACGGTGTAATTTAGATGAGTGCACTTATAGTTCTTACCAATTAATCTGGAGTACTGTTTGAGCATGGACAAATTATATCTGTCGGATCAAATGTGTTGTAATCATAACTACAATATTTGTATAGTTTTGAAAACATTATTACTTTTTTTCTTTGATTCCATTGAAAGATATGAAGGACATGCGAACTGATAGGGACTGACAGCTGACTGACAGTGGACTAGACTTTCGATGCATTTACATATCATTGAGCTATCAGTCATACGAATACTAAAAATAGAAACCAAAACAGAATAATGAAGAATAGCTTTTAGAAGTTTATCTTCAAAGATAGCCAACCATATGCAAGGTTAAACAGAATAGGCATGATAAGAACATAGGGGATTCCACACGTGACCCCCTGGCAAATACACAAGAGCTGATCCCTAATTAATTGATTATTTACAGCAAATAATTGAGTCTTATTTTAATAATTGATTTACTCATAGCGTGAAAACAAATTTCTTTTTATAATTAATGATCGCCTGAATGGGAGGTAATTGGGTTAGAGCTAATGCGACAATAGAATTGAGTAAATAACCGGATTAAAGCACCGGCCGATTGTCGCCCATTGTCTGAACAGTCTTTCTTTTGTATTATTTTCAACGAATTTAATGTATAAATGCATTTGATTGGAGAGAATGAAGATTTACACCAATTATAGTCATTCGCTTAATCAGTGTTTGTCTGAAATACAAATATAGATATTATTATGAATACAAAGACTAGAACTCGACTACAAGTATAATAGTATTGTGTGAGTTGTGTAATCAGGATATTCCTTATTTCATGTAATCAAATGATTCTGAGTATACTTTTTATGTGCAGAGAATTCATTATATGCACAGAACATATAGATATAAAATTGAGGCCAATTCGGTCACCGGTTTTGTCTTATTTTATTAGTTTGTTCTGATTATTGTTATTATTATTATCACTATATATGGATTGAGAGATAAAGAATGGATATAAGCATTGATTGGATTAAATACTTTCTTAAAGTAGTCTTCATTTTGGAATTCAGAGCAAATATTGTCTTTTTTGTGTAAACTTTTTTTTATTAAATCTTCTTAAACAGGATTTTTCAATTTGTTGTGTGACCTTGCTGAATTCTATATGTAAGGGATGACTAAATATTATATAGCTCATATCAACGCTTCATGTCTTCCTATTCATATTGTGCTAATAATTATAAACAGTCTAATCTCGATCAATCAGTTATTTGTTGACAAATTTCCTGTAATTAATCAAAATTATATGTCATATGCATTATGTTTATCAGAATTTAAATACATTTAACAATCAAAACATAAATCATTTTTGTATTGCACTTAAAGCTCACTTCACTGCCTCTCTATCAGTGCATCGCTGAGAAAGTCTCTTAACAACAATAGTTCAGAAGTTATAGTAATAAAACTGTTATACGACTGGAGATAATGTAGTGAAAGGTCTTTTTTAAAGTTTGACAGAAAACTAACGAAAGAGAACATAAATCAATAGCGAAAACATATCGTTCATAGCGTGACAGTTGTCCAGTGAATGTGCTTTTATATGCATTAAAAATATTGATTCATACAGTGCTCTCCTATGATATAGAAATCAATAAATTGAGCCGACACACACACAAATAGATAAAAGTCCGACTGATTAGCCTCAAAATGCTTTAGGAATAAAAAAAATATTTTCTCAAAATATTGTATTATAAAATGTGCTTTCCTCAGCTTAAAGCATACAGTATATAAGACCAGAGATGGCCACAAATGATTGGTCAGATATTGGTCTAATCTATGGCGCTATGCAATAAAATAACTGATCATTTTTCAAAATTATTCTCTCACTGGTCAGATTAAATGCATTTACAGTAAAATACGAAAAATTCAGTAATGTTTGAAATAATCTTAATTGAAATTCATGAGTCCAGGGATATGCGATTCGTTATTGTTTGAAATATATTACAAAAAACTGCAAGGCACAAATTTACTATAAGGGAAACCCATTAGTAGCATGCAATAAGACCTGGAATACATAATGGAATAGAGATAAAGGCCTTGGGCCAAGTGAACATCCAGCAACTTATTTGAATACAAAAAAAAGTTAGATTTTATTTTTAATATATTCTTTGTGTTTACATAAACAAAATTGCGATATATTTTTGGCTCTCATACTGTAATACAATTGAATTTTCACTTTAAAGTTGAAAAATACAATTTAAATGGAAAGCAGTTATTGAACAAAGAGATACGTTTGGGGCGATTGACACAAAAGATTTTATATTCAATATATCAGAACTCATTTATTTCACTTTCCTAACCCTTTTTTAATTAAAAAATTATCAGGATTATTTTCGTCTTCTGTTAGATCAGGACAGACTGTGCACATCCCTGACCTTAGGTCATATCCTTTTGCCATATCAGTTATCAAAATAGTTCTTTGTCAAATTCTTTGATATACTGTTGGTTTGATTATAATATGAATTTCTGTATTGAAATGATAGTCAACACAAATATTACCAAATATTGGATCGAATGTCAATTTATTTGCTGAAAATCTATCTTTAATTTTATCTAAACTTCATGTTTGAACAAAAGTAGAAATTATTGGCCTATAATAGCATTCATAGAATTCCTGCAATTTTTTCTCTGAAGCTCTTGTTTTCTGAATAAAAGAATTTTCTTTTATATTATTTTTTTTGAGTTATTGGTATAATATATAAATAAAAAGGATTTTCTCTCCGAATATCTTTCCTAACAAGTAGTGTAATATAAAACATGTTTTGTGTTTGTAATACTGCTAACAAATCCATAAATTCAGAGATGCCCCAACATATTATAAAATGAGCAAGGCATATCTGATACATGTAAAATTTTATATTTGATAATTGTCCATGATATTTGCTATTTATAATCCAGTAATAATTAGAACCATGTTACTTCAGTTTGAAAGCAGAATAAATTATTGAATTAAACAGCCTTGCACATCTTTGCAATATGACATATAAGAAATGTTGTTTCTATTTATTTGTAATGATAGCATATTTTATTGATTTTAATTATGTCTTCTGTCATGTCTTTATTATTCATATAACGGGTCAATCAATGGTTAAATATATGTAAATTATTTGAATTCTTTTACGACAATTAAGTTATTCATAAATATGTTTTTGAGTCAATATTTTATATACAATTTGTATAATTAAATGGAGTAATAGTGTATAGCTTATAAAATATACTCAAGCAGATTAATTATATCGAATATCAATTAATTTTCAATTGCAGTACAATTTAATGGCAATAATTTTCATACTCTCTTATATGACTAATTTGATAATATGATAATTTCAATTAAATCTGTTGACTATTAAACAAATAATAATTCTTTTGTTTAAAAATAAGCTTTCATTTCAACGTCAGTGTAAAAGGGGATCAAAATGTGCTGTCTGTTAAAAATTTCTTTTCTCGACTTTGAACTATAGAAAGCTCTTTATTCTCATAAGATTCAGAACACTTATGTTTGTACCCCTGGTTAGCCAGTATTGTCAACTCTAGTTATTCTGTGCAATGATTTCATAAGAGAATAGTCTTTGCAAACAACTGGATATCAGAGAGAATTTAAAGCATTTTCAATAAGTTTACCCCTAATACTTTTTAAGTACATAATGGAATTCTAAATTAGTATTCTTATACTGTAAGTAACCTACGTTCTGTGCTGTCACAGTACCTGTATAATTTAAACAATATACGAATCTGAATCTCACAATTGAATAATTCAATTATTGTTTTCTTTTTTATTTCACTTTATATAATACTCTATGAAATTGAAAATATAATCCATTAAATGGAAACAAATTTTTCTTCACTTCATAATAATGGACATCAAATATTAGCATTACATGAAAGACTGATTTCCATAATTCAGTATTGTGTTCGAGTGATGGATCGATGTGTAAGCAAGGTCGTCACTTGAAAATAATCCAAATCTAAACACCATTTTCTAAATGTTAAGTAAAAGCATTAAAAATCGGGAATATTTTTAAATTTAAATTAAAGTTAAGTTTGAATAAACACAATGGCATTATCAGTGAATATTTCGCAATGTTTTTGTTAGGACTCATAACATCTTCATTGAAATGATAATAATCTGATTAATATTATTGTTGAATAAATAAAAGATTCGGCAAATAATCAAATTAAGTATAAAACTACTCTATATTACAGAATATCTACTATTTTGTCTAAAAAGCATAACTCAATTCAATACTAATAGTTCATCTATAAATAAATATAGTCCGGGTTAATCAAGCTATGCTAAATTTTGAGTTAATAAAAGCTGGCCAAAAAATACCAGTCCAAATTACACTATGTTTAAACCAGAAATGTTTTCAATATTACTGTATCTCCTTTTCCACGTCCCTGTTATAATGTAGTCACGCGATATATAGTTTATTAAATTTATTTTATATAATAAAAAATACATATTTTTTCGGATAAAAAAAAGAGTTATTTTTTGCTTTAAATTGAATTAAAAGATAAAAAAAATTTTGTTTTTCAAAGTCAACAGAAAAAAAGTTAGCATAAGTTGACGGATGAGTTACGAAAGAAGACTAAGAAAATTGCTTTCCTTTTTGGTTTAATCTTTTAAATAGACTGCTCTTTACTCTCCATTAAACAGTTTTAATCTCCGCTCCATTTACTCTAATATTAAAAACTTATTCTTATATAAAGGTTAGCAAAAAAAAGTCACTTTATATGAAAATAAGTTTTTAATTAAAATCCAGAGAATAACCGCATTATATCGAGAGAAGACATGTTTTCTGCTCAACACATATTTGCATATTTTGTATAAAAGATTTTCATATATTTCTTTGAAATGCTGTAAAACTAATTTTTTGTACTTATCTATAATTCAAATATTTTTTATGCATTTTTATAAAATAATTTATTTATTATTCTTATACTTTGTTTACAGATCATTGATTTGCTCGAGACTACGAGTGCACCGGAATCTAGTCATTGCACTTATAATACATTCGATATTATTAATAGTAATCAGTTTGCCTACACTTTTCAATGTGTCCTCATATCGAGAAATAGTAAGTTTGAAAATCTGCTCCAATTCTGGCATTCATTCAAAATAATTGCAAATTCTGTTCAATAAACCCAAAGGAATGGTTGTGTAAATTCGTGGTTGGGTTGAAACTGTACGCAGCACTGGCTTGCATTAACTGGATGTTCATCGAAGGCCTGTTACTTCACAGTCGTATAACAATATCGATATTCCGAAAGGACGCGCCCTTTAAACTGTACTACTGTGTGGGATGGGGTGAGTCGAGACGAGAGCTGTCACTGTCTCTCACTTCTGCTTAATTTGCTTTTACATTAACGCAAATAAGATTAGAAGAAATTGATTAAATGCTGATTCAATTGAATGTCAATCAAGTGGGTCGAGTCGAGTCACTAGTGCTCGCAAACAAAAACAATAGCTTTGGACTAATTTCTATTCAACGGCAAACTCACTGTTAAGGAACTGTAGTTAAATTGGTTTAATGGCACTAATTTAGAGTTCATTGTCATCTCCCCTATCAGAGTCTTTATGTATGTCTTAAGCCTAACAACCATTTGATCCCATTATGTGATAGACATTTGCAGACAATAAAAGATAATAAAAATTGAATTTAATGTTTCGAATGAAATAACAATACATTGTATATACAGTACAAATAAAAGTCATAGCAGAAGAAAAACGACCAGCACATTTAAGATTATGACCATGTTTTTAAAGTACTAAACATTCTTGTTCATTCATTAAAAGCGCTATCAGTTTTAAAACTATCAACTTCACCCTGGACCATTATTTTGCTTATGATTAATAGACTACTTCTAACAAAAACCAAAATTCACTCATTATATAAAAATGATTAAAATAACTTAAAATAATAAAGTTGGAAGATGAAACAAAACAGAATCAAGTACCTTTTATCATGCACTTAACATAGCAGGCGCAAACTATTCCGTGAAGTTTTATTTTAATTAAAATATTATTTGAAAATTGATTCTAAAATAATTATAGAATTTATATCCAGATTGTATTGATATTTATTCACACATACTCTTTGCTACTTTTATTTGTTGCTAAACTTGTTTAAGATGGATGATGTGACAAATTGTTGTTGATCATATAAGATTTGTGAACTTAACGCTAGAATTTTATAGCTATGCTTGATAATCAATGTTTGCCAATAAATAGCAAGCAATCGTTATTCAATTGAAATCCGTAATAAATCAGCTCTAAATCGATATATAGTTCATTGTCACTACGAAACTGTTCCGAACAAATACATATAAATCATGGAGTAATCAATGAGACTCTAACTGTACTTCTTAGTCCAAATGCCTTAATATCCAGTTTATATTGGCTTTAATTTCGTTTTTATCCTATACTGTACGGCAAACGACTGGAGTTTATCTCTTCTTACGCCAAATCTCATAACAGCGATAAAAAAAATTTAATTTTGGTTGTGATAAATGAAAGTAACATTTCATCCAAATGTGTCTCAACCTTGTTATCCAACAAATCCCAACGCATTCTATGAAAACAATTTATAAAATTTTTCGACCATAACGTCTGCTGTATATTAATAATGAACACAGTATTCAATATACCGTATACTCTATTTTTTGGTCTAATAATTCACTTTTTAAAACAAGCTTACTCTCAGACTCTCTCTCTCTCTCTCTCTCTCTCTCTCTCTCTCTCTCCCCCTCCCTCTCTCTCTCCCTCTCTCTCTCCTACTCTCTAAAACTGATTTAATATAAAAAAATAAAAAACTAATATAAAAGTAAAAATGATTCAAATATTTATATTTTCCAACTTATTAAGCACTTATTTGCCGTTAAATTTTTGCTTTCATAAAATTTAATCAGAGAAGCGGAGCTGAGACCTCTGCCAAAATGAATTCTGATCGAAAATTAAAAAAAGAGCCTGGTGAATGTATTTTTGACTAGAAGAAAAAGAGGAGGTATAGACCAAGGATGTATGCTACTTTGGTTGATCTGAGTCAATTCAACCAGAACCCAGATAAAATTTTCAAATTATAGAGCCATTTGATATACTCTCTCCGCATCTCTGCTTTAGTTTAAAACATAAACTCAATACAAAAAGTATTAGTTTTTTAGTTTTATTTACTTATCTGTTCATTCATTTAATCCTATTTTTAAAAGTTGGCTAAAAATAAAATGAAAAACAGAAAACAAATTGTTTTTGTCGTTTAATTAAAAAATAGGTTCATTTTCTATGATTGTCTGAATGCGGAAAATGTTAATCAAACCATTGAATTCATTAAATTCACAATATATTTAAATTGTTCCGGACTAATCAGCTCAACTTTAGATGGAATGAATTTATCAAAGCGTATAACTGAGTAAATGTATAGAATGTATAGAATAGTCTAAATGTTAATTTTGCCTGAGTTTTGATTTTGAAATTCACGGGAAAATAAGATACGAAAGAAAAATGTGATAAAACACTATATGTATACCGAATGGCATAATATTCAGAGAAAATGATTGCATAAAAGTATATGAATATAAACCACAAACCACTGAGAAGGTTTCGCCGGAACAGTATAGTCCAGGGGCGAAGTGAGAATCAACAACTGAATTTTTAGGTAATGAATAGTTAGCAGGTTAACTTTCAAACGCAGTTCAAAACATGACATTTTTGTTTTGAAAAGGCACAGTTTGTACTTGGAACTTTCCATTTGCAACACATAATTGAACTGCGTTGAAAGTTCACCTGCTAACTATTAAGCTGAAGTGTTAACTCCCCCATTGTTTGTTAAAATGACACCAGACTCATATGTACGGGAAGGTGGAACAGTTTTCCAGGCTCTGTACAAGGTTGTACACTGTTAATTCCAATAAAGAACAAGGATTCTACTTTCATCTAATGAAATTGATTATTTGATCAAGGCCTGTTCAAACACTGCATAATATACGATAATTATCTAATATATAAACATTTTATTCTTTGTTTCAAAAAAACCAATTTTAGGAAAACTAAATTAGAAGTGATAACAGAATTACTTCCGGGAATTGTGTCAGGAACATCTGAATTAATTAGAATTTTTTTTAATCTACTCTGAATAGAAAAAATGGCAAAAACTTATAAAAACATATTTAATAATCTGAATGCTTAGAGGATTCGAGGAATTAGATATCGTGCTAACAAATTATAATCCTAGAGTCTTTTGACCCATGCTAGAATTTATTTTGTTTACCAAGCATAATTACTATCGATTAATCATGAGGTTGGCACTGGCACTGTTCAAACCTGATGACAAAAATGAGTCTTAAATTGGCTGAAGTGCTTAACAGTTTACCAAATAATTAATTAGTTCTGAATGACTGTAAATGACATTTATTTGTCGCGAAATAATTGAATAAAATATTAATTATAATAGAGGTATAAAAACTAAAAAAAGGGTATTGTTTTTGAACTCATTTTCGATGTCATAGGAAAACGACAGAATAGTATTACAAGAAAAATAGTGTCAATTAATTATGTTGTGAGCCATACAAGTGAATGAAATAAAATACTGTTTATTAATTGATTGTTGTATTGAATCTATTTTTGTTGTACTGTATGTCTAGTGATATGTCTTAGCAGTTGAAGCGAACAAAGAATGACAGAACTAATGCAGACAAGAGTTGTGTAGGAAAGAAGAAATCATTCATTTTTCTTAGCAAATGCCACAAAAGTATGTCATTGAAAGTTAATTTAAGAAAACATTAGTTTTTTCCACTATATTGTTGCGACAAACCATGTCTTACAGTCAACACATCACTACTATTATATGGGATTCACTTTTGATATCATATCATATTTTCAATTGATTTTTTCCATTTCAATGATTTAAAGTGTCTTTTATTTTAATAGAAAATTGAATTTTTTATATAAGGTTTAGATATAATAACAGATTTAGAGCTGATTTTTTAAGAACAGTTGAACTTTTAGAGTCGGAAATATCAATATTTTTTATCCCACACTATATTATTTGGTGATCAATAATACAGATTACCTTTGACCTTTTTAAATATACACGTGTAATAATCTGGATCATTATTCGAACATTGATTTTGAAATCAACAAAAGACTGTCTTTTTAATTGGAAAGAATAAGTATCAGTGAACAATTAGAGCAGAAAATGTATTTGTATCAAGTCAATGTTACAAAGCCTTGTTAAATATTGATCTCGGATCCAATTTGACAAGTGTCTTTTTATTTTTGAGATTTAGATTAAATGAAATATTAGAGTCTATTTGTATTAACTGTTTCATTAATATTAATATTTAAGAAATTGTGAGTAAAATCTCCGGAAAGCAAATGAAAAATTCATGACTTGTGTCAGGACTCTATTGTTGAGATACACTCTATGTTTACGCTATGAGTTCGGAAACAGGAATCACAAGAATTATATTTCAAGTGTTTTTTTCACTTGAATTGCAAACTGAACTCTCATTTAATAAATAAATAATATTTAAGGCAAATAATAACAGCTTTTATTGAAGAGTTGTTTATAAATTGTTTATCAAATTCGCTGATTCACTGATTTACAGACTGAGTATATTAACTGTATTTGCTCTCTAGTGCCGACAAATGGCATGTATTGTACACTTATAGCAATCATTCTGTGCTATAGATTCCATCGAATAGACGGATAGACTACAGTATATTAACTGTCTTTACTCATCCTAACAGTTAATTGATCTGTCATTCATTCTGAAGATAGGCCTAAAGAATCTGTTTTGTGAACACAAATCCAAAAAAGACTAAAAAATTATTGTTTGAATAACTGAATGCAGAAATTGACAAAACATTTTGTGGCAATGTTTCCAACATTCAAGAGATATATCGATAATATTTGAAATATGAAACAAAATCAATGCTTTTAAGTCATAATAATTTGAAAATATATTGAAAATCAATCTTTTTGTTTGCTCTTATACAGGCTTACCATTACTTATAATAATAACCTGGTCAATAACAATGTCAAAAACATTGGACACACATTGCTGGTCAGGATATGGCAATTCTGTATATGTCTGGATGATTACGGGCCCAATGATTACAGCTATAGGGGTAAGCCTTTCATTACAAAACTGAATATTATCTAAAAATGACCAGTATCCATATTTTTATTTTGTTTATAATTTTACTGAAAAATAATTGAAAAATATTGTGTTCACTATTTCAGATCAATTGTATATTTCTCATAAACATTATCCGAATTCTTATAACAAAACTAAGGCTTACAATGACTGTAGAGATGGCACAAATTCGGTATATTTTATTCATTATATAATACAGTATATTATGTTAACTACCTTTAAAGCTGACTAAGCAAGGTATTCTTTCCAATATATATAAGACTATACAGTTTATTAAAAAAAATAAGACTTGAAAAGTTCAAATAGATTAACTACCTTCTTTTACAGTTTTAGATTACCCGTATAAATTGAATTTTAAGCTAGAAATGCTAAAATACAATGTAGCATTCATTATATTCTTCGATTCTTCTTTGAGCTTGGTCATGCTCAAATTGTATTAAGGAAATTAATTTTATTTTTTGAAAAATAAGCAAAATTTAAATAATGATATTTTTGTGTTAATCTCAAGGAATGAATAATAGTTTTGAATCTCAAGTTTACAACTTTTATTATAATTCTAAAAACTTGTAAACTTTTAATTAACTACTTTTAATTGAACGTAATATGTGCTAGAGCATTACATTTAATGATGTCTAACAATCTATTCGATTCAATACAAACTAATGGAGTATTTTTCCACAATTCTTAAAGTCAGCGAAACTAATAATAATAAATAACTATAATTGCAATGAGTTCTGAATTTTTGTTAACTTAGATTCCAATTGAAAATTCAGCTGTTAAGCCATTTATTTAACTAAACTATCCAGTATAAATGAAATAAGCAATTGATTGACACGAAAGAAGAACGACGGAAACGAGTTTAGGCTTATATTGTTTTTAATTCAGTTTATATAACAATTAGCGCGCAATCACTTCTTATCATTAATAAAGTATAAAATAACAGAAAATTTTGTTCAAATATTATTTCAATTGATGTGAATAGAAATTTATTGTAGAAAAGGATTTTACATCAATTGAAATAATATTTGAACAAAATTTTCTGTTATTTTATACTTTATTAATGATAAGAAGTGACTGGGCGCTAATTGTTATATAAATCTGAATTAAAAGCAATGTAAGCCAAAACACGTTTCCGCCCTTCGTTCGTGTCAATCAATTAGATTCATTGAGTGAGTAAACAGTCCTTGCAATAAGTATTTTTATCAAATTATAAAGAAACAATTCGGATGACTTTAATCCAATAAACAATAAGAGTTATGGAAACAAAATCAACTAAACTGTTGTCAATGCAACGAATCTGAATTCAATTTCAGGCCATTTGATTGATAACTCAATCATTTGTTTCCCTTTTGTTTTCACTCTTTTATATACATATTATTTCCAATTCTGATAATCTATTCGATACTTAATTGCATTAAATTCAGAGAACTATTTGTCTAATAATGTAATGTGTTTTTCATTCTACTATTTACTACAATAGAAAGGCTATCAAAGCCACAGCACTCCTGTTCCCGCTTTTGGGTAAACATTGATTATATCATACGATTTGAATGAGAAGATTAATTTTTATTCTGTTTTCATCCTTTCATTTCTGCCAATCTCTGGCCATAACTTACTTTTTCATTAGGAATATCTCATCTATTATTTTGCTTCAATCCGGGAGACAACGGACAGTTAGAAAGCGCTTATATGATCACAAATGCATTTCTCCAATCATCACAGGTATAATCAATTCTATTATTACATTCTTTTATTGAAGAAACAGTTGATCCAGAGGTGATCTACTTATGCCAATCACTCGTTTACTTAATACAAACATAAGTTTAACATAAATCAGATTTATTTTCTATTCAGCTCTCATTAGAAGTCTATTAGATTTAGAAATTGCATTGAAATATATGAAAATTATGGACGATTAAGCATTGAACAAGCGCTTCAACTCCTTAATTAACCTTGCATAGATTTTTATTTACTCAGATCTAATCTGAATTGCTTTATTCATAGCAGTCATTTTCAAATTGCTCGAACATTTTGAGTCTTGAATAAATAATACATAGCTTATATTTTTATATTAAAGAAGCAGGTCTATTTAAAGTACTAATTGAGCCGGATTTAAGTTGAGATATATTTTTAATGCAATTCCACTCAAAGCATATTTTGTCGGTTTCTTTGAGTTTATAATAACACAGAAAACATATGAACTTTTGTTTTTAGACAAGTGTTTGAAAAGCAAAACCGATTCAGTTTTAGGCTATTTCTTGAATAAATTCTTTGTTCTTCTATTCTATTCAGAAAATACAAAATTTTATTGTTTTTATTGTTAAATAAGTCAATATTTTCAACGAAATAAAAAAATATTAAACTTCTTATAGAAGACATTACTGTAAATACAGAGAACTATCGAGTGATTTGGCAATCAATCAGTTATTCTCTATCATAAGCCTCTATAAGTCTTATTCCAGACATGCATTGGCCCAGTCTTTCAGGAATTGATGTTTGGGTTTAAGAGAGAAAACTTTATTTTCAAATCCGATAATCAATTTTTAGGGTATATTCGTATCGATTCTCTACTGTTTTCTCAACACTGAAGTCCAGACAGTGATCCGAAACGTTTATCTGCGATCATCGATGAGAAGAGGGGCTAATCCTAACACGAAGTTCAGTTTTAATCGTCAGAATTCAAGTAATAGACGATTTCGATTCCTATCACAAACTTCAGCTTCTTTTGTGTCTAACTGGGAAGCAGGTCCTCCTCAGCAGTGCATACCATCAGACAAGAAGGCGGCCAACAATGAGCTCGAGTTGGAAGAACTGAAGCCAAACCAGTCTTCGGATAAAAAAATTAAAAAAGATGTTAAAAACAAAAAAGCACTGAAAAAGTCTCAATCGCCTCAGGCTAGAAAGTGTCTCTTGTATAGAGATGGACAGTTAGATTCGGTGATCATCTGTCAGAACGGGAAAAAATAAACCGAATAACTGATACAAAAACGAATAAAAGCGTAGGATTTGAGTGCAAATCGACTTTAAAAATGAAAAGAAGAAAAAAAATCGGAAAAAACTTTCTCAATATTTGTGCATAAAATACGGGCTTTGATTGAACAGACAATGGAAGAGCTCAATAAAAAAATACTTTTCTGTTGCTATTCTCAGTATTTGATAGAAAATGGTTTTTTAAAAAGTTATGTAAACTTTATTTTATTGAGAAAATGAATTACATTTTATGTAAATATTTATATTTTTTTACAATTAAGTGCACAAAAACATTCATTTCTATACATAAATCGAAATACTTTTACTCAAAATATTCAATAAATGCCAATTCAATAGATATAATGAAAAGTAATTTCATTTATTTTCAATCGAGTCGATGACACAGTTCTGTCAACAAAAACGAATTATTTTATTTTGTATATAAAATTTGAGCCAAATCTATGTACAAAAGTTACATTGATTAGATTTATATAGGAGTTCGGGTAAATTTAATTCAATTTATTCGTATTTTTATAATAAAGAAGTATCAAAATGAAGAAAGACCAAGGTTATAGTGGAGTGAATGATACTCAAGTAGAGCCAAAGTTAGGAAATATTCGGATATATTCTATTATAATGAGTAATATTCTGACCTAAATATTCACAAGAATTCAATACCTCTGTCAGTTTGATAAATAATCGAGACTATCTAATAACAAGATAAATCTTTAAAGCATTCAATATCCCATATATAACAATCAATCACCCTGTTAATACTTTAACCAGCGTTATGCTATACTAGCTCAAAAAAAGATATAGCATTAAATACTCGCCCGGAGTATCGGATTTTAGTGCTTTGAATTCGAATTTTAGCCCTGAATGAACCTGTCTTAGAAAGGAAATGGCATTTAATGGTTACTTCATATTTATAAGCTATGAATTTGATCTAACACTGACCATAACAGCCAGCATAATATTCCAGCATGATAAACTTCCTGAAGCACATTAAATATTAATACAGGTATTCATCGGTTGTACAAAACGTTTTCTACAAAATAAATGAATAATGACTTCAAACACAATAATAATTTGTTCGGAACTAAAGAATGCCTTTTATTAAAGAATGAATTATTAATGAAATATTCTCTGAAAGAAAGTGATAAAAGTCTAAAGAAATCAAAGTTTGATTGAATAGAAAGAATTCCTAATTTCAATATAAGATTATTTTCGATCTCGATATCAATTCTATTGAGTTTCGATTTTTTAGAGCATTTTAGTTACAATTGAGTTGAGATAAAAATATAATCAAATGTTTGCTTTGCTTTCAAGCAGAACAGTTGAATACATATACAGAATATTCATGTCATTAAAGTTCAGGAATATTCTGATAAAAGAGAAAAAAAATTCAAAATCAAATTTCTAAAATACACTTATTTTTACAGTAGTCTGAATACCATAAAATCGAAACTCATTTTATTTTTCAATTTATTCAATCATTTTTCTTCAATCGTATAATCGATGAAAAATACATAAAAATAAATAATTGAATGAATGAATTGATTTGTTTCCGGAATATTTGCTGTTATTATTTAAATTGAAAATAAATTAAAGTATGAAAAAAATATATAACAAACAAATTATTTTGCAAATGAATGCATAAAATACTGGATATTATGTTAAATATAATTCAGTTTATATCGAGTGTTGGAATACTTCCAAAAACAGAAGTCTTTCGTTCAAATAGTATAATAAAATTCTGTTTTCATTAAATATTTTGTATAAATATTTTTAATATAAAATTATATATTTGAATGACATTAATGACAAAACACTAAATAACAAAATATTTCAATTTCTATTAAGCATTGACTTTGATTTAAACATATTGTTCGCTGAGTCAGAAGACCTCTAAATGTAAAGAATATTCTTGTGTTGTATATACAGTACAGAAGTTTGTTTTGAGATTTTAATCAAATTAATTGTTCAAACGGGAGATATATTTAATAATTCACTCATTTATTATAGAATGACATCAATTGACTCATTATTGCTATTATTTATTATTAAACTATTTAATGATTTACTCATTTATGTTATTCAATGAAATTCTAAAATAAATTAATAAATTTCTTCGCAAATACTTATTAGTAATTCTATATAAACTTGATTACATTAAAGGGATACTCAAGGGGTATAACCAAATACCCCATGAGATCGAAACCGAGTAGTCGTTTTCGTACGAGTTTTTGACCCCCTCTTAGTTGATGAACAATTGTCGGCCAAATGAGCTGAGTTTAGATAACCCGCTCTTTATTTTTAAAAAATCCAAATACCCAGGGTCTTTTCGAGCTTGCACATCCTTATATATAATGTGGTGTCGCTTATCAATCGATTCTTATCCATTTTCATCGGTCTTATCGTTTCATTTTCGGTATTGGATATGAGTATCAATAATAAGGATATTTATTGACTGAAATATTAAACCATTTAATTAGTTCTTTGATTTTTTAGGCAATAATTTAATCAAATGTTTTGTCAAATAAATATTTATTGTAAGCAAACTCTGAACACATTTCTGTTGATAAGTAAGAAATTACTTCCGGAAACTGTTGATATTTTTTTTTCACAAAAAATAAGAGATAAATATATTTGAAAATATTTCTTATGAAAAATAAATACAGTTTTATCTGAAAAAATATTCTCCTGAGAAATGTTTGAGAGATCTTCAGTTGACTTATCGGTGCGAATATTGATAACAATATTTATATTTTTATTTATCAATTAATTCATAGTTCATATTAGAATTGTCAGTAGATTTATGTGATATTTGCAAATTGGTAACTATACGGAAGTGTTTGTCACCTGTGCCAATTGACAATACGGCATCAATGCACTTGAATCAAGCTTGATTCATAGAATTAGGAACGTATTTCCACAAAACAAGGTAACCATAAATAACTCAATTATTCTTAAAACATGTGAAATATTAATACTGGTGAAAACGCTTCACAAATAAAACCTGGATTATTTGCAACATTGCCTCGAGATAAAAGTTAAGTAAGCATGCATGTTTTGCAAAAAGGTACTGTATGACTATAATTGAGCAAGATATTTTATAAAATGAGCTTCTCTTCTAAAATTGCTTTTTATCAAGATTGATTATACGTCAAATCAACTGGACACTTTTTAGTAGATACGCTTGATTATTGTGCTTCTGATTGTGTGCAGCAATACCTTGTATTTTATCAACAGTAAAGCTCTTTACGTAAAATGTGGCTATAGTTGCACTGGTAGTCAACTTTGGCATTGAATCTAAAGTAAACTGAATTAAGAGAAAATTCTGATTTTTTATATCTTGTATTTTTCACTTCTTATTAAAATCAGTGTAAGTGCTCTTCTGAGGCTCATCTCAAGGACAGTTAGGTCTTATGACTTTCACCCATAGAATAATATTTCAATTCATTACTATTATAAGACTTTTATAAACACAAAACATATTTATTTCTCTTATATATGTATATAAAATAGTACTAAAACCTCAGCTTTAGATAACCTATTCTTATAATAAAGGAATGAAAACAAAAAAAACTTTAACTAAATATTTATAAAAATGAAAAAATAATATAAAATAAAATAAAAATTTATTAAATATTTAATTAAATTATTGATTAAAACAAAATATGATTTGAATTCAAAATCAATTCAAAAGTGATGTAAAACCGAAGCAATAATTAGTGGAAAAAAATTATCAAAAAATTTCATTTCATTTCAAATACTTTTGTTGGCATTGAATGCAAACCTATCTTCAGATCCGGAAGAATACGATTAAGTGATGAGAAGTCGAAGCAATTCAGGCGTAAGACTCGATTACTACCAGAGGATTGTCTACCGAACCATTTTGGACCATCAGGTGAGCCATACAGACGTCGATTGCCATACAGTCCTATCTGATAACAATCGCTTCACTCTTGCCTTTTCTACACAACCCTCTGGTGCAGAATGCAGTGACAGGTCTGTTACCCACTTCGCACTACCACCAGAATGAGCCGCATTCAGACCACGCGTGGGTTCGGGACAATCTATACTCCATTCAAGCCGTTTGGGCGCTCTCTATGGCCTACAAGAAGAACACGGATTTGGATGAGGACAGGGCTAAGACATATGAGTTGGAACAGTCGTGCGTTAAACTCATGAGAGGTCTTCTGATGGCAATGATTAGACAGAAAGACAAAGTCGAGTCATTCAAAGAGACCCAATCGGTGGCCGACTCTTTGCACGCGAAGTACTCGTCCGAAACGATGCTGACAGTGGTCGGGGACCACGAGTGGGGGCACTTGCAGTTGGACGCCACCTCTCTATTCCTCCTGACTTTGGCCCAAATGACTGCATCGGGTCTTCAAATAGTCTTCAATTTAGATGAAGTGGCGTTCGTTCAGAATCTGGTCTTTTATATCGAGAACTCCTATTGTATACCCGATTACGGCATTTGGGAAAGGGGTGACAAAACCAATCACGGCCTCCCTGAGCTCAACGCCAGTTCCATCGGTATGGCCAAAGCAGCGCTCGAGGCTATGAATGAGCTCGACCTGTTCGGGGGCAGAGGCGGCCCGTCGTCTGTGATCCACGTGTTGGCAGACGAGGCCCAGAAGTGTCACGCAGTGCTCCAGTCAATGCTGCCCCGGGAGTCCAACTCCAAGGAAGTGGACGCCGCTCTGCTCTCTATCATCGGGTACCCCGCGTTCGCACTGGAAGACAAGGAGATTATAAACCTGACCCGAAATAACATAAAATCCAAACTCCAGGGCAGGTATGGGTGCAAACGCTTTCTGAGGGACGGCTTCCGTACGGCCAAAGAGGACCCGACGCGCCTCTACTACGAGCCCTCAGAGCTGAAGGTGTTCGAGAACATCGAGTGCGAATGGCCCCTCTTCTTCTGCTACCTCATCCTCGAGGGACTCTTCAGTGGGGAACGGGATATGGTTTGTGACGTTTTGTGCGCTCTTTTGGTCTAATTTTGTGTTCAATTCATTCAATTATTTGTGACTTCTATTGGACTCATAGGTCGAGGAATATTCAGAAGCACTGGAAGACCTGTTAGTCAAGACAGAGGACGGCCTTAAGTTAGTGCCTGAGATGTATGCCGTTCCGGGCCATCTGGTCGAACAGGAATACAGAGAACCGCACAGTCAGGATCGATATGCGATCGGGTCGTGCCCTTTCATGTGGGCGCAGTCGCTCTACATCGTCGGCCGTCTACTCCAGGAGGGCTTCATAGCTACGGGAGAACTGGATCCACTCAACAGACGACTGGGCGCTGAGAAGAAGCCCGACGTTGTCGTACAGGGTTTGTACGCTTTGCACAGGAGTTTGCACTCATATGTGAGCTAATTGTTTGTTCAAAACAGTTGTCATATTAGCCGAAGACTCGAAAGTTCAGGAAAGGCTCGTTCAGCACGACATCCGTATCCAGACTGTGGCTGACTTACAGCCCATTGAAGTACAACCGGCCCGACTGCTCAGCCATTTGTACGCTTATTTAGGCTACAATAAAAAGCTGGCCCTCTCTGGCCGTCAGTCGCGAGAAGTGGGACTTTTGAGTACAAGTAAATTGTATTCACTTCAGGACAAGATCTTTGCCTTCACTCCACAGGTTTGACACTAATTCTCTCATTCTATTCGTCCGCGCATAATGGAAAGGCACTTATATGAGCTTTTCCAGAAGGGGGTGCATTTATACCCGGATACAAATGCATAAGGTTTTTGGAAATTCAAAACCATTAAAATTCGGGTATTAGTGCAATCATATGCGCGGACTGTCGGTACTGCCTGTACTGCCTGTACTCTCTTTTCGATAACATTTTGTTATTTAATATGATTTTTGTGCTAACAGTTCGTCGACGAACACCGATATTATATCGCGTCCGACACTAACCTAATGTTGGATACATTTAAGTCTGAAATAGCATTTCTGAAAGTCAATTGGCGAATGCTAGGCCGGCCTACTATTGTCATTCCCCTCAGCCATCGTGTCATCGGAGGTAATAACCATTCGATTGATTAAATCGAAAATAATTTGTTTAGAATTCAATATATTTTTATTGAACTCTATTTTCAATGCTATTCATTGCAAACGTATTTCCAATGAATGACTTGTCTCTAAAACACTGCAGAAAACGATAAAATTCCGGTTTCGATGTTATCGACCCTAAAAAAGCTGAAAAGCGGTTATTTGAACGGAACGAGAGTTGTTTTGGGAACTCTCGACGACTTTCTCTCCACTTCTTGTATAACGAGTCTTAGCTTTCTGTCCAACACTGAAGAGGGAGATCCAGAAGGCCTGAACGAGAACGTCAAGGAGTTCTTGGAACGGGAGCTGAAGAAGCCGTTCGTCCGCAAAGTGTCGCGTCAGGTGTCGGCCAAACGCAAGATTAGTATCCGTTCGCGAAAGTCAGGCGTTTCGGGAATTATTAAGAGAACCCGTTCTATACAAGTGGATCAGTACGACCCAGGTATGTGCACACCATTCTCATTGATTGAATTGACTTTTGCTCTATTAGTTTGTCAGCAATTAATGTTTGATTTAGTTCTCATTCATTGTATTCTCTATTCGTTTCCGTTCTATTCGTTTGCATTTTCTTGTCTTCAGATTTAACTCAATTAAGAACTAATTATTTCGACACTAAAGCTCACTCTCAGTCCGAACAGTCGTCCGCACATTCATCACCATTGCATGAATTGCTTTCGCCGACACAGATGGACAGCACCGACAGTATTGATGTGATCGACAACTTTACGGGTTTACCGAAAATGGATTCATCGATGAAAAGGCTGAGAGGAATGTCTGAATTGAATATCAAGGAAGATATCAATGACCAGGAACTGTTGCAGATGTATAAGGAGGCAGAGCTCCTGGAGGAACAGGCGGACATTCTTCACTACCTGTTCTTCAATAAGTAATGCACTTCTGATCGATTCTTACAATTGGTTTGTTATTAATCCAATGAATCCATTATTTCAGAGGTCTTTCGTGGGAAACAGGTTTAGGCGATGGAAAGCCCACTACAGTTCGGGATCTGTTGAAAGAACTGTATGAGAAGGCGGCCAATGAGAAGAAGTGGGCGTTAGTCAGGCATTCGGCCGGAATGCTTGGCAAACAAGTGGAGGATTTGGCCAAATCTGTGGCCGATCTGCTGGTCAGACAAAAGCAGATAACTGTCGGAATGCCTCCCCATTACGAACAGGCGATCATTAGGCCATTGCCTCTCAAAGAGTTGCGACAAATCATAGACCAAACACATGGCGGCGATCAGAGCACAGCTATGTTGACACAGGAGTTGTTGATATACTTAGCGATGTTTATACGAACTGAACCGCAATTGTTTCAAGAAATGCTTCGGTTAAGAGTCGGACTCATTATACAAGTGATGGCCTCAGAGCTGGCCCGGGCTCTCAAATGCGACGGAGAGGAGGCGTCCGAACACTTACTTAACTTAAGTCCGTATGAAATGAAGACTCTTTTGCATCACATTCTCAGCGGAAAAGAGTTCACTATAAAGAGCGGTAAATATTGGAAATAAAAGTTTTTCAGTCATTCCGATATAATAATTATGAATGTCTGTCCACATAGCCCGGAGTGGACGCGTATCCATTCTGAACGACCGAATGATTAGCAAAAAGAGTTTTGTTGACAGCGTTTCGCCCAATAGAGAGACCAGTATTAATGACAACTTGGATGAAGAATATGGCTTTGAAGGCGATAGACAGGGCCAGTGGCTCAGGAGAAGGCGTCTGGACGGAGCTCTGAACAGAGTGCCCATTGGTTTCTACTCCAGGGTTTGGTCTGTTCTCGAAAGAGTGAGTTCTCATTGATTTTTATATACATTTTAATCGTCTATTCAATTGTCGTATTATGTCGTCCATCAGTGTCAGGGCATAGCCATTGAGGGCCGCATTCTTATGCAACAGTTGACGCGAGAGATGACATCTGAAGAACTGAAGTTTGCACTACAGGCCGAACAAGTGCTCAATTGTGTGCCACAACCGGAATACAGGCAACTAATGGTCGAGGCGTTGATGGTATTGACACTTCTGGTCGAACACGAGAGCGTCAAATCATTGGGCGGTATCATAAACATCGAACAACTGGTCCATACGGCAAACCAGATCTTTCTGGAAGACCAGGTATGGCATGGGTTCGGACCTGATATGCTTTAACTTGATTTTGACGTCAAGTTCAAGCCCTCGACTCTCTTATAGTTTCGTTTTCTAATATTTTCTTTTAATTATTGTATTGTAGGCCAAAGTGAACGGCGACGCAACCCTATGCTGTGCCTGTCCGGCCAATCTGCGCGTTACCTTCTGTAATGGTGCGGCCAGTATATGTCAGGTAAGGGTTTAATGGGTTTAATGAACGTTCACTTTAATCTGATTTATACTAATTTTGTTGTTGTTTTTGCAGCACTTCTACGACAGCGCACCGTCGGGTAACTACGGGACTATGACTTATCTTATTCGAGCGGTAGCCCAGACACTAGACTGCATACCCAAGGCTGGTATCGATTGTGCTGTCAGTTAAATATTGGAATTCAAAGACAAAGTAAACCTCTCTTTAAAGTGAATCTCGTTTTTAGCCAATTATTTGACGAAATATTTAAATATTTTAATCAATTATTTGTTTATTAGCTTTTAGTGCAAACTTGTACTCAAAAAGAGTCAATAGTCTGACAACAATTGCATTTAAAATACATTTGAATTACTTATAAATCGTTTTGTGAAACTATACCCTAAAATAGCGCACAGGTATGACTGGTATAAACCAATTGAAACCGAATTATTAAAAATGCAAATAATTTACCCAATGATTAAAAATGATATACTTTTTGTGCCAGTCCTTGCAATCAAAGTTTGTTTGAACCCATTATACACTACCTAACCATCACTTGTGCCAAACCTTCACTCGTATACAAACGCGTTATACTGTACGGGATTTTAGGGTAATTTCAGTTAAAATTATAAATAGTTTGCGTCAATAGTATGACAGTTAGTGTCAATGAAAAGTCAATTTGAATAACAGTTGAAAGAATTGATTTTTTTTTCTTATTTGAAATGACACTGAACTGATAGGTAACACAAATCGATTCAAATGAATATATTTTGTCAGAATTTATTGAGCTTTAGGACACATTAGGACTGATGCATATCGAGTGCCAAAACACAATTTTAATGCAAAAAACTTAAGAAATAAATCAATTGTTTTGACAAACAATATAATAGTTTATATTTAATTATATATTATTTTGTTATTTAATTATTTTATTTTACTTTAAATCCATTGTTATTATAATTGATAGAGTTTTTCATTATTTATAGGTTTAGACAATTTTTTAGTAAAGTTTTCAATAATTTTTAGAATAAATTGTTTTATTTATCGATTGATTGCTAAATAAATTGTACGAAAAGTTATGTAATATAATAAATATTATATAAAAATATGTATAAAATATTGTGTTCAGCAATAAATTCAATGATTATTTTTGAGATTGTATTTGCAGTTCGTTTCATAAAAATTGTATAAAATGTTGAAATTTTTGATAAATAGCTATAAAACAAAAGCTATGAATCAAATGAATCACACATTTGGTTATGAATTGTCAATAAAAATACGATTATATTCTGATTTGCAAATACAGAGTTGCGGAAAGTTATAGTGAGCTGTAATATGGCTGCATTGACTTCCATTCCAAACGATCTAGCTAGGATTTAAACCAGTACAAAACTCGAAAATTGACCAAAAATTGAGTGGAGCATTATTTAGCAAGGTCAAGTTCTGCTTTTGAATCCAGGCTGCCTTTATGTGCTTTTTAAAGCTACAGGTTTGTTTGTTTGTTTTGAGTGAACCCCCAATTCTGCTTCACTAATGAGACTCATTAGGAATAAGGACTAAAAGAATGTCTTTATTCGGAAATATTCTGAAACAACAATAAAATAGTAATAATTCTAATCATTATATGATTTCCCAAACAGAATGAATGATCACATGCTTTGAAATGTCATTAAACTTAAAACAAGTAATGAATTCATGAATTTTTAACGAATCAAAACTAAACCGTAATTATAGTGAATGATAACTAAAGTGAACTTTTTATTCAAAACAATATGAAATAAAATAAAATAACAATTCAAACACTGGAGTAAAGAATATCTTTATCGCTGAGAGAATTATAGTGAAAGTCCAATGGAATGGATATGAATTGATTGTAGTGTCAGATAGAATGTGGTCATTCATGTCATTCATATTCCTATTCATACAGTATTGCTGTGAATCACGTATTATGTATGCGAATGTGCACTGAATTCTCAGCACAATTATAGGCAATAATATTCTGTTATATTCTCTGCTTCTGTTGTATTAATTCTAATATTTTTTCGTTACTTACGATACGTATTCCCTAATTATATAATTGTTTTGGGGCTTAAAAGCGCACATTATTTAGCGTAGGATAATGTTTGACAAGAATTTTAGTTCCGGAATACACAGAATATTCTTTAGGCACAGAATAATTGTCTCATAATATTATGCAATTCTAATGAAAATATTTTTCCATCAATTTATGAAATATTTAGACAGTGTTTCTCAAAGTATTTAATTATTTATTAAATATTATATGTAATCAATGAATACAACAGAATATAAAATGTTATTTATTTGATAGCCGTTTATGACTATCGGATAGAGAATATTCGGTTGAGTTGAATATGAAAGTGAAAATATTTTTAATTTTCACGATTCGCTTCAATCCATTTAGTTCAAGGTCTAGCACCGGCATATAGGTATATGGGCTGAGGTTTCTGAGTACCAGTCCTGAACTATCGCAACAAATTTAACTGAAAAAACTGTTTTTCGTTTGATTAAAACTAAAGTTCAATATTAGTGCCTCTAATCATCACATAATAGAAATCATTATCATTTTGAAACATAAAACAGAATTTTGTATTTTCATTGACAGCCAAAGAGTAGCAAAAAATTGTTATTAAAAACTATTCATTCAATTAAGTCTGAATATAAAACTAGAATTAATGTTCACTATAGGTATGCCATTATCTCCAGAGAGAAGATTGGCTTTAATTGTCAAATCGGTTGGTGCGGTCACGTACCTGAATATAGTTACCATAACTACCAGACCTTCTTTCGGGGTGTACTCCGCCTTTTCCACTGTATTATAACTGTCCACTCGAATGGTTACCTCATAACAGATTCACTAATTTTAATGCGAAATAATTTCATATCAGTTGTGATATGTTTTTGTCTATCGTTTGTTCTAATGAACAGACGGTTAGAGCACTGAATCAATTAGTTATTATGTGAATAGAAAACTGTTATTTTGTGCACAACTTTATGAACCAATTGATGGGAAAAAGGGTCAGAAGGTTTTAGCGCCCCAGGAGATAGATATGCCTCCTATGCCCCCCGTCGTCAATAATGACCAAGATTTTGATGATAAGAATAATAACAATAGTAATGATGAGAATAAAAGTAATGATAATAATAATAACAGTAATAAAACCAATGGAGAGAATAGCGATAAAAGTGAAGTTGAAATCACAGATAAGACTAAAGATAAAGAAAGTGATAAGAGATTGGACGAGGGCTTTGTCAGCGACGGCAGTGAGAAGAAGCTGTCCAAAGCCCAGGGTGATAGGAAAGTGAATGGCACGGGTGAGGGATCGCCCAAGAAACCAATTGCTCAGAATATCTATGAAAACCTACCTGTGTCACCCAAGCGGGATATGACGGGGAAACCTATACAAGTGCTGCAACAGGTAGAGCTGAGCGATGCCACCAATGGATCCGTGACCAATCATTCCGATAACGGGGATAAACGACTGGCGCCGGCGCCCAAGGACATGTACGGTACGTTCCCGGTCTCACCCATCAAGTTTTCGGGTCCAATAACACCGGTAACGAACCTGCAAACAGTGACACTACAAGAAACTCAAAAAGAGATCCAGAGGTCGAAAATGGAGGGAACGGATAAACGACACGCTCGACAGGAACCGACAAAAATATTAGAACAAATTCATGTTTCGGTACCTGTCCAACAGCTGGATATAAAAGCACCAGTGCCGGTATCGCCATCGCCTTCGCCGCCCCGACAACACAGGCCGACGCCATCAAAACCATTACCGCAAACATCACTTCAACCAAAACCCGTTCGTTTGGATCCTATGACTACTTCTCCTTCGCCTCATCGCTCTCCAAAACCCTCACATTCGCCTCGTTTAGCTCCCAAGGCATCACCCGTTCCATCGCATTCTCCGTCCAGAGAGAAAGCACCGGCACCTTTACCACCCATGCCATCTCCGAGGCCTTCGCGTAAAGATATGCCGCAGAGAAAAGAGACGAAAAAAGTATCAAAAGAGACACCAAAGACAACATCGAAAGAGAAGGACTTAACCCCTAAGGTCTCCTCTAAGGACAGGAAGGATAGGAGTCTCTCCAAAGATAGGTCTTCTGGTGATCGAAAGATCGGAAGTCGAAAGGCGTCGAAGGAATCCCCGGCTCTGTTGGACTTGTCCTATTTGGACGAACCGATAGCCTCCAGCCCCACCGGCATCATCAAGAACAAGGCGCCCCCAGATTTCAGTCATAAACTGATCGCATTGTGCAGAAAAGGTGATTGGGTTGGCGTCGACACTGTTATCAAGTATGCCTTCAAACACAATGTCGCGCCGGAAGTAAACGCCGTGTCCGAGAACTCCGGGTGGTCTCCAGTGATGTTCGCCGTCAAAGATAATCGAATCCAAATTGTGGAACAGCTACTAGACCTTGGTTATCCCGTCAATACCAGAGCTAAGGTTTGTTTATACTGTGACTTGTTTTGCTTAATAAATGAGATTTTATTAATACTTATAAATAAATAAATAGAATATTAATGTATTCATCAGTATTTCAGTTACGCTTATCTCCAGTTAATCAACTGATTTGTAAAGACTTTGGAAAATAAACACAAAACTTAACTTCTCTTATCTGTTGCAAAAGTTATAATAGTCCAGAAATGTACTGGGCAATAATTAAGAGCTTATCCCTAAAATACTTTAAGATTGAATTGATTTGCATATAAATTGCTTAAATAGTTGAAAATAATTCCTAAATATTTAAGTATTTGTTAATATTTTGATATTATGTAAAGTCGAGTTCAAAGCATTTATTCATATTCTGTATTCATACGGAAATATATTTTGACCAAGATTAAAATTGATTAATTACAGGAAAATTAAGCACTTTATACAAAAAAGGTGTGATTCATTTGACAAATATATGTACCAGGGTGTTTAAAATGGAGTTAAAGCAACTTATAAAAATCAAAATATGACTAAAAATTAAGTTTATTAGTTGTAAAAAATCATAACAATTAAAAAATGAGACAAATTTTGATTTAAATAATAAATTCGACTAAAAAAATATATTGATTAATTTCTTTAATATAATCTTGCCTAATTAACTTTATGATGAATACAACAAAAATTAGATAAGTATGAAATATTATCAAGGCATTTATTGTCAAGATTGAAGTACAGTAGACACCAAATGCTTAAATCGACTCATTATTAGTGTTTCATATACTTGTAGTCATTATGTCATCCAATGTCTGATTGAGTTGAGGTCACAAACCTCTAAATAATTAGGCATAATATCGATCAACTCTTTACTTAAATATAATTTGAAATCTTTTAAACCTTAACAAAAAAGTAGAACATTTTTGTCTAAAAACAACATTTAATTAAACTTTTTTATGAACGCCTGAAGGACGGCATAACAGCAATACACTTGGCCTGTGCTTTCGCGAGAGAAGACACGATCCGATTGTTATTAGTGCGAAAAGCAGATGCAATGTTGGCCGGAGGGGTAAGGATTGCATTATTAGTGACATTTGTTTTATTCTTTTAACCAAATCTTTATTAATAATCATTTGAATCAATTTGATTGACAGGAGAAGAAACAATTACCGATCCATGTGTTGGCTCAGAAGCCTACCGGTGCCGTTGTCGTACCTCTTCAGCTAATATTGAAATCGTGTCCTAAAGAAGTTCGCGTCACACCAGACGGGGTAAGTGATCTAATAAGCTTGCTCAGTTCATTTGTTAAAGAATTTTTTTCCAACTGAGACACCAATTTCAGTAATAACTTATCAAGTTCATTATTCATATGACTGGATGACTTTTATCAATATTAGTTTAAATTAGTTTTTATGTTAATAATTGAGTTATAATTTTCTCTGGAATTTGATTAACGTTTTGATTGATTACAGATATTATGCAAAATAGAAGTAATAATATTCAATAGAAAAATAATTTGTTGTAAAAATAATAGCAATACTGGTCTCAAACCAAATACATATACTTCTTATTAGTCCAATCTTTAATGATCTTGGTCGGAACCATGTTCTTCCAATTATGATCATTATAGTTTTGAGCCATTTTTATCAATTTATTTGTAAAACCAGACTTTTTTGTTGATTTTGATTCGTTGAGTCGATTCTCATCTCTTATTGCCTTAAAATTATAGCTAATTATCGATAGAATAATGAATACAATGAAAAGTGGATAACATTCTGCGATTGCATTCTTAACGTATTTTATTAACTTATTATTCTTTGACTTATATCTGGCTTTTGAAGACATAATCTGATACTTAAGTAAAATAATATAATGTTTGCAATACTTATAAGAAAACAAAACCAAATACTGAGTGATATCAGAGATTCTGTTCTCTTATTAATAACAGGAAAATACTTTCATTTAAGAGCTAATCAATAATTGTGTTGAAAAAACTGTTTCATATGTTTTATGCAATATTTTTCATTTTATGTGTACATCAGTGCAACACAAATACATCTCATTATATCGAACGGCGCTATTAATAATGAGAAACAGAATCGTGTATTACATAACACATAGACTAACAAAACATTAGCTCTACTCAAAAGAGAGACATATCTGAGGATAAAATTCTTTGAGCGCTTCATTCATACATCTCTTCATTGATTTCTTTGCTTTTTTCCTTTGCTTTCACTTTTTGTTATATCGTTTTTGTTCTATTGTTTTGTCTATTCAATGCACAGGAGGGTAATATTGCACTATTCCTGGCCCTGGAATGCGGTAATCATGGCGTTTGTCGAGAATTGCTTCATCTTATGGGCAGAGAACAGATTTCGATGAAAAGGCCCGACACTGGGGAGACAGCTATACATCTGGCTATGAAGAAGAAAGATTTGGACATGCTCAGATTGCTCGTCGACAACGGCGGCAATGTTGATGCCATCAATGTATGACCAGTGTCCATTCATAGCATTATATCCGGGATGACTAAACTTTATTTGAGACTTATATTTGTGGAGTCCAAGGGAACAGTCGGCGGATTTGCACCGATTTATTGACCAAAGGCTTCACAATTAATATATGAACTTATGTTGAATACTCTTCTTTTTTTGTGACCTTTTATTGCATTTGATTTTTATCTCTGGATATTTTTTCAAATCTCTGGAGATTATTCAGAACGAGGTCACTTCTTTATCAAAATCTGAGCTGATATATCACCAGGTTCTGTGTTTGCGTAGGAATAGAATAAGTGGGCTATAAATTATTAAACACTAAAATAATAGATAAGTTTGAAATTATTCGATAGACTGTAGAGAATGTGAGCCCATTTGAAAATAGCAGACATCACAGTCTGTATATATTCAATAGTTTTCTAATCTATTTCGCAATATTCTGAAAGCATTACTCATTGAGCAAACCTACAGAATATTCTTTAGTTATCTCTTTTCATACAAACATAAGTTGTGAACGTTTTTCATTGAATTTATTCTGAAATTAATTTATTTGACTGTCAGACTGTTAACTAGCCCCTGGGTTAGTACTGATTTTCTTTTCAAATCTTATTCCTAGAAATATAACCTTATTTTCAAAATCAATTCAAAAGGAAAAGAAATGTCAGAAAAGTTTTTGAATAGAAAAGGCTTTTATTGATTAAATCCTTTTTCGCAATACTGTCTAGACTTTCAAGATTTTGCTTCTGATATGTAGGCCGACGGACAGACAGCTCTGCATTTGGCTGCCATTGCTGGTGAAGAGCCTTATATAAAATTTCTGCACATGGCTGGTGCCAACCCTAACATCCAGGACAAGTTAGAGCGAACTCCACTCCATTTGGCCACAGAGAACGGGCACATGAAGACAGTCGACTTCCTCACTGAGAAGTTCAAGGCATCAGTTCATGAAAGGACCAAGGTTTGGGTTAAAGATTATTGGGTGGGATAAAAGTTAGCTTGGTTATACACAATTGATACACTGTAGAATGAGCTTCCTCAATCTAGTTCCTAAAATGAGAAGAAAAATAAACTAGTTAAAAAGAATTGAACCGGAACATAAAAGCATTAATAGAATTATGATTTCATAAATAATAGAAACAAAAGATTTATAGGTTATTCACCTGAAAGTACTGAATACTGTATATAAGAGTAACTCTTAACCCGATATTCGTGTCGACGGAAAATAATGTCAATTAGTGTTGTCATAGAATGGATGGAAATAATTATTATTGGTTTCTAATGATTTGACTCTCAAGTGATTATCTGATTAATTGATATAATTATTGATATTTTATATGCATTTTCCCTACATTTCGACTGAGAATATGAGAGACTATTCATAACTAAAGGGTTAAAAACAATTAAATGCTATATTAAATATGTCGAGAGTTTTCTTCAAAATTTCTTGTTATTAAATAAATTTTATTTTATGGCTCAAAGAAATCATTATTTAATGATTAATGAAATTGACAGGACGGCAGCACTTTGATGCACTTGGCATCAGCCGCAGGTCACCCGGGTACTGCGATGGTATTCATGAAGAAAGGGGTCGCTTTACATATGCCTAACAAAGTAATCACTAGTTCTCTATTGGATATCAATTCTGTCGTCAATTAATCATTTGACACACCGATAGGCCGGCGCCAAACCTATACATATGGCTGCCAGTCGTGGCCACACAGAAGTGGTCAAAGCTATTGTATCAAAGGGTGAAAGTGTTGACGCGAAGACAAACGTTAGTATTGAAAATATGCGATAATTTAGACATTGATTACGAGATTATATGCTTATAAATGCCGTCAACTTTTGTTAGGAAGGCTTCACTGCACTACACATAGCTGTTCAGGTATGCTCTGGTGCCGAAGAAAGACTTATCCATTGAAATGTTGAATATGATCTCTAGTCTGGACACGAAAAAGTTGTGGAAGCGCTTCTTGGAATGGGAGCCGCTGTCCAGTTGACAGCTGGAAAGAATGGCGAAACACCATTACATACGGCCTCCAGAATAGCCAATGGAATCAAATGCGTGGAAATGTTGATCAAAAGCGGGGCTCAAATCAATGCCATCGAAGATGTAATGAATACAAAAAATTCTTAATTATAATGAACTCGTATTTGAATAATGGTTTGTGAATACACAGAACGGGGAAACGCCCCTACATTTCGCGGCCAGTCAGGGCTTTCTGGAGATCGCGAAACTACTGCTCGAAGACAAAGCCAATCCCGCGCTTCAGAACAATTCCGGTGAAAACGTATTGCATATATCTGTGAAGGACTGTCACTATCCTATAGCCGAGAATATTATCCAGTATATGATCAATACGTATTCCAAAGAAGATGCGAAAAAATTGGTCAACCAATTGAACAAAGTTTGACAAATATTTTACTAATTATTTATTTAATCGATTATAAAGTTTACGAAAAAAAATCTTTTTAATGTAAAGTTAGGCGAAAGTTCAGTACATTATGCGGCGAACCTGTTGGCCAAAAATGCTCATTATGCTAATGAGGACAGGGATATGATGCGATTACTGTTGCACACCGGCGGCAACCCCTTACTAGAGACTTCTGATGTGAGTTTTTTCATCCGAATCTCTTTCATCTGATCAGTTGAGGCAATAATAATCATTCGCTAATTTGATATAAAACAGATATTTTCTTATTTAAAACTAAAAATAAATAAATAAAATTCAAAAAATATTTGGAAAAAAATAATTTCAACCTTATATTCAAAGCTAAGTTAATGCAAAGCAAAGTAAAGCAAAAATAAAGAAATGCAGAAAAGAGTCACTTATTATGCAATTAACTCGTATTTATCAGAATAAAAGTCAAGCATTAAATGAATTGAAAAAATATTTGTTATTTTTTGTATAGAAAGGCGAAAATCCTGTTCACTGGTGTTCAAAATCTGGAAATACTAATACATTACAAGAGATAATAAGTCTTCTTCAACCACTTGACGCACAGATAGCCTGCAATAAACAGGCAAAGGTAGGCATACTTTGGACATTAAATGAGAAAAAAGTATATAAAATAAAAGCAAATTAATTGAAACCACTTTTGCAACTGAATGTCTCTCATCAGAACGGATGGCCCCCATTATTCTATGCCTGTTCTCAGGGACACCCAGACATAATTCGTATGCTACTCAATCAGAATGCTCGGGTTGATGTCTTTGATGAGGTATGTGCTCTGAAAGCATAAGTTATCTATAGATTGATTAAAGCACTGATTAAAATGTTATGACTTTACTCTGAACTGACAGTACTTTACAGTAGAGTATATTGAAATAAAGTTAAGAAAAGCAAAAGAAAAATAGAAATTATAATAAATTTTGATTCAAAAAAGTTCGACTGAAATCTTGACAATTATTTTAGAAGTTGTTTGCGATTCAGGCGATGACTAGATTTCAAATTACTTTTTCAACTAATGAATTAGACATTTGTTTGCAATATTTCAATGAATAATAACAAAAAAAAAATTGTTTTTAAGCTACTTTAGTCTGTCTTTTAGTTTTAATTTATTTTCCTCTTTAATAATGCTAATCATATTTAGCAAGATGCTTTATACCAGAACAAGTTTTAATAGCCATAAACATAAAACAAATAAGTTATTAGTCTAATGAATATTAATATTCATATTCATGACAAAAATTATTATAGATTTTTATCTAAACATTAGAGAGTAATAAAGAATATTATTATTTAAATGAATTTATTTGAAAATTCAGTCACACATTGAAGAAAAAAGTTATTTATTTAATGAAAAATTAGCACAAAATACAACTTTTGCGCAGCTATTGTATAGCTATTATTCACTAATAAAAAACAAGAGACTAATTGATATTATGTGTAACTATCGCACAGAGAGGTCAGGCAGCTCTTCACATAGCAGGAGAACTGGGCCACGAAGAAGTGGTAGAGTTGCTGTTGGCCTCCAATGCATTTGTCAACGTTAGGAACAAACATGGAATGACACCTTTGCACCTGGCTGCCAGGAAAGGGTTCAACTCTATCGTCAAGCAATTAGTCCTGAACCATGGTGCTCTCCTTGATGCTTTTACACTGGTGAGACTGATATTCAGACATAGCTAACTCAAGCAGAACAATCTAAACTCGATAAAAATTACCATTAAATTGTGATTGAAGACCCGGCTGACAGTTAGACTGAGGCAAATCATTCGTAAACTTTTACTCTCTATTTGAGAATTCCCTATTGTATTGATAGTGGAAAGGCAGTTTTTTGAGCATCTCTGATCCTGTACTCAAATAAATCATAAAGGAATTGGAGAACAGATAAGGAAAAATCAATACTATTTAATGGGAATCACAATAATGTTGTTCTTATGTAACAAAAAGCTTATGACTCGACTGACTCGACAGCATTAGTCGTCTCTTTTTCTTTGCAATAATTTATTGAATGCAATGCTATTCGTCTTATTCGATAACAGACTAAACAAACACCACTACATTTGGCTGCAGAGAACGGACAGTTAGAAGTTTGTAATACTTTATTGACTATGAAAGCCGATGTCAACGCCACTGACAATGTATGCAATTATTGAAGTGCTTTACAACAAAACAGAATAAAAATATAATAATATTTTTGGTAAAAACTTATCCATTACTACGGGTGACAGCACTCACAAACCCCTCTCCATTTGGCCGCAGAACACGATCACTCGGAAGTGTTGAAACTATTTCTGAAACATAATCCCGAAAGACTATCCGTTCCCAATAAGAGTGGCTATACCTGTGCTCATATTGCAGCCGCTAAAGGAAGTGTAGCCGTAATTAAAGAGCTGATGCGACTCAATCAGGACTCTGTGATCAATGCCAGGATTTCGGTACACATATTAGGCTTTCATTAATCCATTTGATCGACAATTCAATCATATATTCGGAACCTTTTTAATCAAATAAAGAAAACAAAGTCAACGACATTGCATTTGGCCGCAGAGGGAGGACATGTGGAAGTGGTTCGGGTTCTCCTCAAAGCTGGTTCTAAAGCCACTGATGAGAACGCAGAGGGATATACAGCTCTGCATTTGGGTTAGCATTTTATAGGCTATATTGACTGTGCATTAGAGAGAAAATAATTATTTTTAATTAACTTTATAAACATTGTTGTGCTATTATAACTGGCCCGACAGCTGCAAAGAATGGTCACGTAAAGGTGCTGGGTGCTCTCAAGGAACAGTCGACAGCGCACTGGAAAGTCTGCAGCAGAAGAGTGAGTAGAGTTTGGGATCAATAGAAATATGAATAAAGAAAAATGAATTTATTTTTGTGAGCTTTAGATCGGTTTGACAGCTCTACACGTGGCCGCGGCTTTCGGCCAGGCAGATTTTGTGGGCGAAATGCTGACTCAAGTGCCCGCAACCATCAAAAGCGAACGACCACTCATTGATCCGTCCGGTGATGTAATGAATATTTATTTAGTTATCAAACAATACTAAATGTAAACACTTTGTCTTATCTCTACCTTAAGTACGGAATAACTCCATTGCATTTGGCCTCACAGTCAGGCCATGAAAGTGTCGTACGATTACTACTCAACAGTCAGGGCGTCACTGTTGACGCGCCCACAGAAGTTGTGGTCAGTTTTGATTCAATTATTTTTATTAGAATTATGTAAATAATATCAATTCCAACTCTGTTCAGGGCACTATTCCGATGCATTTGGCTGCACAGGGAGGCCATTTACTAGTGGCCGGTCTTCTTATTAGTCGTACGACAGAGCAGTTATACAGAGCTGATAAATATGGGCGAACACCACTTCATTTGGCGGCTTCGTACGGGCACAGGGATATGGTAAACCTGCTGCTGGGCCAGGGAGCTCAGATCAACACACAGGACAATGTATGAGAAGTTTGAAAATATTTTAAATTTCTCTTAAGTTTTGCGATCTTTTTGTCTGACAGAGAGGTTGGTCTCCATTGCATTACGCGTCCAGACATGGCTTCCTGGATGTGGTCCAACTGCTGATGGATAGCGGAGCTGATCCTACTATAAGAGCAAAGGACGGGAGAGTACCGCTATGTTGTGCTGCCGGTGCCGGCCATTTCCATGTACTCAGTTATCTGTTTAAGAAAGAACACAACGCCTTGAGTCTAATGGAAGACAAATCTGTGAGAAGTTTTGATTTGCTTTATATGAAAATCGTTTCAAAACAATATAATAAACGAATCGTTTGCACAGTTTCTGCTCGACTTAATGGTCTGTTCCAAACAGCACGAGAACAAACCGATTCAAGAGTTCATATTAGTCTCTCCGGCACCGATCGATACGGCCGTGAAATTAGCGAAATGTTATGAAAATCTATCGCAGAAAGAGAAGGACCGGACGAGAGATCTAGAGGTCGCCTGTGAGTACTGCGACCAAATAGCCACTGACCTGCTGTCCATCGCCGCCACGACCAACAATGCGGGCCGACTGTTGCGCGCCGTCGACCATAAGGGCACTGAATTCCTGGATGTGCTCATTGAGTTGGAGCGCAAGGAAGTGGTGTCTCAGCACGCAGTGCAACAGTACCTGACCAACGTGTGGATAGGCAACATGAAGTGGGCCGGGTGGAAGTTCATACTCTTGTTCTTCTCGTTCCTCATCTGCCCGGTCATATGGGTAGTGGTCTCGTGCCCTATCGGCAACCGACTGAGCAAAATGCCGATAATTAAGTTCATGTTATATCTGGTTTCGCACATATTCTTCATTGTTATCCTGACCTTCACTACAGTCAACCCTTGGCTACCGCTCTATAAGAATCACGGAGAATGGCCGCACTGGCATGAGTGGCTGCTGGCCACCTGGGTCTTGGGTGTCTTCCTGGCCGAGCTCACCAATCCGGCCGACAGGGACGGACTGGGAGGCATCAAAGTAGTGGTTGTGTTCGTCTGCTTTATAGCAGTTATGGTTCACTTATTGGCCATAATTTCCGGCATTTTCTCGCTCTTCGAAGACCAGCGCCGACTGGTTATGCTCTATGTCCGCAACCAACTGCTGGCAGTGGCTCTCCTGCTCTCGTTCCTCGAGTTCCTCAACTTTCTAACCTTTCACCATTTGTTCGGCCCCTGGGCTGTAATCATTAGGGATCTGATCAAAGACTTGTTGCGCTTTTTGGCCATTTTGGGCATATTTATGGTCGGATTCTCACTCCATGTCTGCGCTATATATCAGCCCGTATTCCAACCGCCCGACACCATCAACGGCACTCTGCCCAGCGTTGGCCAGGAGTTCCAGTCGCCAGTGGACACGTTCGAGATGCTCTTCTTCGCACTGTTCGGTCTGGTGGAGCCCGACTTCATGCCCCCAATGCACTTGAGTCCCCCCATCGCTAAAATCATAATGAAGTTAGTGTTCGGCATATATATGATGGTAACAGTGGTTGTGCTCATCAATCTGCTCATAGCCATGATGTCCAACACCTATCAGCGCATTCAGGCCCAGGCGGACACCGAATGGAAGTTCGGTCGGGCGAAGCTGATCCGCAACATGAACCTCACTTCGCCCACCCCTTCCCCCATCAATGTCTTTATCGGCATTCCATACATGGCGTGGGAAAAGTTGGACCGCATTCGCAACGAACGCAAAGGCCGCGTAGGTCTGGCCACTGCGGCACTGGCTCACAGGCCCAGTGTTGTGGCCACCAAGCAGTGGCTTCAGGGCCAGAGACGTGCCTCCAGAGCCACCAGTCATATGAGCCGAACGCTGGGGCCGTCGCTGACGGAAGAGGGAGAAGCGCCCAAACCTATCACCGAAGTAATCAATTGGCCCTCAATTGTCAAAAAGTATTTGGAATTCATTGGCGCCATTGGTATTGGAGGGGAACCGGAAGAGAAGGACGAGTCCAATGAGAATGAAGACAATAAGAGTGAAAGCAATGGTTAGATCATTGGATCAGACATTCGGTGCGAATCAGAGAAGAAATTATATATTTTTGTGAAACGGTTTGCAGTTTTGGTTTGAATGCATTGAATTCAATGCAGAAAAGAAAGAGAGAAAAAAAGTTTTTTCCCAACACTTTGTTTGGCAACAAATAAAAAGTTTTGAAATGTCTTCACAAAGAGTAGAAACGGGAATAGAGTATGTGTGCCACACATTATATGGGGGGTTGGGATCACACACCACGAGCACAAGACAGGCAAAAGCATAGAAATGTTAGGGGAATCCGTGTCGTGTGCATAAGTTCGACTCACTGATAAAAAATGATTGCATACAATTATGTAAATTAAGGAAACAGACAGATGACGCAAGCAAAATATTATAATAAAATGAAAGAGAGGGAGCTAAAATTATTTAATATTTGATGAAAATTAGGCTAAAGTATTGAGACGCAATACACATACGATTATCGAAAGAATAGTCTTTTGTTCCAAGAAAGCTGTTTTTCTGAAGATTTCTTTTCATTTTCACTTATCTGCGTCATATTCTTTTATTAAACAATGAAAACAATTTATTTCCATTTTGGTTTTGGTTTTATAACCAGAGCCTGGAATCTGATTCCTACCAGACCTCTAGAGTTTGTAGTATATATGTTGCCCCCAAATTGATTGGAATATAACATATGATAAAATATATGGAAATATCGATAAATTTATTTA
>JAQIWA010000192.1:0-43159 GCA_034693305.1 Eueremaeus valkanovi | reverse complement strand
CCCTACTGCTGTACCATGCTAATCTCTACTCTTCTAGACGATACTGGCGTCAATACGTCGAACGGATAATAGACATATAATATATGTATCGCTTGTTTTGGTTTTGATGCGCTTTTATCGCTCAGATCATTGAGTCTGACGGCTATTATACTCAGAATTAGTGATAAATCCGCGAAACAATTCCATTGGAATCTACAGTTCATTCAATTTCTCTTATTATTCAAATTATTTTCAATTGAATATATGATAACTGACCGGAAATACAATCGTAGAGTTCTTCTCCGCAGCGATTGAGTTGAGTGTTTGCAGATACCTGAGCTGAAGAGCAGCCGGCGCTTCACTGATCACTTCAGCCGCTTCTTTCAGAGCTCGCGACGCCTTTTGCTCGCCTTCGGCAGCGATTACCTGATTGTCGGTGAGATAACTGGGTTTAATCATTGCACAAGACATGTCACTTCCATACCTTGGCCCGGGCATCTCTGGCCGCCTCTGCCTCTGCAGCCATAGCTCTTTGTAGTTGAACTGGAAGTCCGACGTCTTTACTGTTAATTAAATATAATTTCATTTCAATTGTTTGAATGGATTGAGCGCTCGATTGCATACATCTCTACTCTTTCGACTTTGACACCCCAGGGGTTAGTGGCCTCATCCAGACTGCTCTGCATCACATGAGAGATCGATTCCCTGTCACTCAATATGTCGGCCAAATTCTTTGTGCCCAAAATGTTTCTGAGAGTCGTCGCCGCCAGAAGTCGAGTCGAATTAGAGAAGTCCTCGACATTACAGACAGCGATCGTTGCGTTACTTATCCGGTAATACACGACTGCATCCACTTTGACGGTCACCGAGTCTTTCGAGAGGATCTCTTGCGGCGGAACGTTAAACGAGACCGTTCTGGTGGCACAGTTATGTCATCAATGCTCACATCAATGGAAGGTTAGCTTATTTTCAGCTAAATATACCTGAGATCAACGCAGCGGTAGTTATCAATACAAGGAATAATGAAGAAGAGTCCGGGCCCTTTAGCACCGCCTTTCACTATACAGTAATTAGTTATTAAGCAATTGTTTCAAATAGTTTTGGATTTCAAAACAAATTTGTATTATATACCCAATCGGCCCAAACGGAATATAACCGCTCTTTCATATTCCTGGACCACCTGAAGGACAAATAATCAGAACTGAATCAGATTTGTGCTTAAGTTCAAATCAGAAACTCTTAGCAAAGAATCGATAAATGATTTACAAATTCTAAGCTTAATATGGCTTTGAATTGATTTTTGTCTGATATGATGTGCACAGAGATGGTCATACAGTCATACCTTGATGCAGAAGAATAAGGACAGGGGTAAGGTTATGGCTATGACGAACACTGACACTACGGTCAGCACAACTGAACAGATCCCGGAGTCGTCATTATCTGTGGATCAGTTGTAAACAATATTTTAGGATTTAATGGTTTATAAGAATAATTAATATTAATATTATTCATAAAAATATTGCTTTTATAAGGATTTTCCCAATTCTTCATTGGGTTTAATCATATATTCCATCTATAGTTCAAATAGTCTTTAATTTAAATAAATATTTTTCAAAAACTAATAATTATCTGATTTTCAATCAACTAATACATCAATTATTGCATAAAATATTCACAAAATTATCCATAAATTGATTGAAATTATATTTTAAAATGAGTTTTAGAATAGTTATCACAATTAATATACTGTACATACAGTATAATAGAGTCTATTATTGTATGAATTGATACATTAGTTAAGGATTAAGGATGATGAACATGGACAAATCATTTGTTATACATACTATCGCTCGGATTCCTGTCATACATAGGAATGATCTCATCCTTCTGTCCACTGGAAGACATCATAGAATAACTGATTTCATTCAATTCGGACACAATTGAGAGTATAGTTTAGATTTGATTATACTGTATTTATAAATGAGCTCCGCACAAATGCACACCCAATTGAAACTGTTTTGAAAAATACGATTCCCTGAAGTGTCTACTCTTTACGAATGTCTGCATTAGAGGTCTGAATGCCATCCATTCGTTACACCCTTTTCACTGCTCTCATAGTTTGGCAGTCAATACAGAATACAATCTATAGATCTATAGATTCTGTACTAAACTGAAGACTCAGTGAAGAGTAGAGTCGATAAAGGAATCAAAACTATTTATAGAAACCAATTGAGTCAACACAACACAAATCATTGACGTGAAGGTGAAATACAAACCAAATTCTTATGTAATTTAATACTAATGAATATATTTAAAGGATTATACAGTACTGTACAGTACATCACGTTATCTAAACTGTTGTATTACATGACATGACCACAGAATTGAAAATTGCATTATATTGTGGTCTCTATTCAATTAAGTCATAAAAAGCTTTTCTAACGCAAACATACAATACATTAAAAATAAGTGATTTCTGTAACAAATGAAATGAAATAAATAATTGCATAGAATATGGAAAGTAAACTAAACTATTGAATACTATATTGTATACAGTCACGAGAAACCCCCCTGACACATTCAAATGAAGCTGAAGCCGGTTTTGCTCGTGACTGTATGAGGGGCAATTCTCAGATGGGCTTAGGAGCTCAATATTCAGTGTCTACTTCTGGAACCGCTCCTCCCAAGCAAACCCATAAAACTGAACCCTTTCGACCCAATGTACTATTAGTTGGCCTAAAATATTTGTGAACAATTGTGCCATATTTTGCCCCTAGCAATAACCGTCGACAGACAACCTTGTGCATCTCTGTTCAACATTGAATAGCCTCAGTTTTGTCACCCGCTTAGGCAACACAGTATAGAAAATGAATGATTGAATCATTTGATTATTTGATTAAAACAACAATAAATAGTAATCTTCTGAATGCATAACAATAAGCGATAATATAATCAATTCTTATATCAAATGAAAGATAAAAACCAAAACTGAAAACAAATTATTGTATTATTGTATAACAAAATGTTTTTAATAATAAATGAGTCAATACTAATGAATACTAATAATCGATAAAAACTTTTATTTTTTACACAATAATTGTTTTATTATTTTTTGACTAATGTTTTGCTCAATAATTCATTTGAATCGATCCAAGCTTTGAACAGATATTCGTTTCGTGTTTTAAATTACAAAATAATTTTGTATTTGTTTTTCATTTGTACTGCAATTGCAACGAAGATGTGCTCAAGACATGAGACTTAAAGTTTAACTAACCTTTCAAAAGCATAAAGTGCCCTGGTACCCCGGTACCAGTTTCAAACCAGGACCTAGTAAGCCGGGTACTAACCAGTAGCTATTTTTCAGTCAAAAACTTCTTTTTTGATGTTATGAATCATAAACGTTCATAAATTATCAAAAGTTTGATTTTTAACTGTTAGCTGAATAGGACCACAAACTTATTCACATTTATCATAATATATGCCTAATTAATAAATTTCCCAAAAAATTGACCCCTACTCACAACTCATCCAGAACATTGACAATTATGCTATGAAAGAATCATTAAATATGAACCTGTACAGTACAGTGCTTGACATCTCAACAGTTGCAAGGTTGAATTGCGCGCTCAAAATATACATTGATTAGAATGAATGGTTTGAGCGCCCAATCCAACCTTGCAACTGTTGAGATGTCAAGCACTGTACTGTATGCTTTTTCTCAACGAGTGAACGAGTTATAAATGTGATATTTCTCACCCAAATGACTAGCATTTGTTCAATCAATGTGAACAATATTATAGAATATAGAGAAATATCAGAAATCTGGGTCTTTTGCAAAATTGATAATTTAGGAATTTTGTTGCTTAGGATTCATTGAATTAAATAATAATTTTATTTTTTGGAAAAAAGTATTCAAACTTTAAGACAGAGTTTAAGTGAATATATTTTACAAATCTATTCGAAGACGACTTTCATTCCCATTATTACTGGTTTTCTGTTCGATATATAATATAATAATAATATTTAACCAAATATTCAGACATCGAATGAGAGGAACAGTAGTATTGAATTGGATTGAAGTCTATTCTAAACTTAAAAATAGAGAACATTTTCAATGGGATTGCCATCCAATGCCAGTCCATTTAGCGCCTCTTGTTTCCACCGGCGCCGCCGAGAATAGCAACGATTCGGATGAAAATATTGATGACATCCAGGTATATGGAAATCGAACTGTCCGTAGGAATCGACAGTAAATTAGTTTTCAATAAATGTTTGACTGTTTGTGAAACACATACGCATTGATCGGATCGAAGGGTCGGTCGGCATATATGGGGTAAGTCTCGGCTTTCCTCACAATCTTTTGTGTGTCGTATAACAGGAAAGCACTGAACAGAACGAGTCCTCCGTATAGACTGATTGCGTAGAGCGAAGCGCCCAATGCGGTGGTCGGCGGCAGAAACATAGAACCTATCGGTGCAGTCAATGCATTCAGAGTTAACTAATCAAAGGAACGGAAGTCATATGATTAGTACCGATAGAAGAGGCGAATACGAATCCCAGACCAATAGCGAGCGGACCGCCCATATTGAGGAAGCGATCACTGGGCGCACAGACGGCCACAGCTGATAGGCTGCCAACAATTCCGGCCGTATAACAGGCGGCCCTCAACATAAGGGGTCCGCCCAGTAAGCAAAGGGGTGCAATGACTGCCCCCACAACTCCGCAATGCAGAGCCCACGCCATCTGTTTTACTCCCAGACCTTCAGAATAAGGGATCGATTGGGCGATTATTCCGGTGCCGATCATTGCGCCCATTGTTAACAATAGAGACTAAGAATTGGAATAAAGTTTGTGTCCATTGAATGGCAATAAATATTATTTATTCAAACCATTAGTGAGTTCTTAGACATCAGTCGAAGGACTGTCGGACTCCTGAAGGCCGAGACGGCGGCCGCGGCTGTAATGCCCAGACCTGAGCCGAAATAGGCATAAGTCGTATGAATCCTATCCCTCACGTATTGATCCCAAACCCTATAAAGGCATCAATAATATGGAATGGAATGTTAGTATGGCTGCACTGGACAGGGATGCTATACATCATGTACTACATGTGCCATACATGGATCGCTCGTAAATTCCTGTGGCATTACTCAATCCCATTCCATAGTAACAAAGGGCTCCGATGCCGAAGAGGGCACTGCCGGCCACTACACCCTGGCCTACATTGAAGGGCAGTCCAGTTGTGGGCGAAAGCAGTCGTTCTTTGATTGTCTGTCTCTTCACTTCAATCCTTCTCATGGCCTGAGAGGCGACTCGAGAGCGCGAATCGCCAATCAGTCGAATCACTGCAATGAGAGTCAAATCAAACCAATTCTGACAAACATTTTGTCCAAAACTTACTCATTGTCTGAACGGATGACTCGTTTGGCTTCGAATTGATCACAAAATGAGATAATCTTTGCGACGAATGGCCGCAAAAGAGCCGCGGATTTCGCAAAACAGATAACATTTTCGCAAAATTCGGACAAAAATTATTGAATATTAAGTGAAGAATAAAAACAAAGAAATATTAATACAATTAAAGTGTAATTAAAGCGAAAATGAATACAAGATTTGAAGAAAACGATTGGATTTCTGATTGAAATTCTGATGCAATTCAAAGACGTTTCGCAAAAGTGTTTACAAATATTTGTCGCAGTTTTCAAATCATTCATAAATAACGTTCAAAACAATCAAATGTTTGCCAATTGAATGAATGAAACTCTCATTCCCAGACTTAACCCAGGATTAAATTAACAATATTGCAAAATGAGAAATGCCCTTGCACACATAATTGACATCCAGACCCATTCACTGTCCAATTCCAATGAGTAAAGTTCGTGACAAATATTTTCTTATCAATAGTTCTATACAGTATTTTGTTGAATCAAATAATTATTGTGAAAACATACAAATTCTACGACTATAACCATAACTGGACTACCTTTGCATTCATATGAATAATATTAATAGCATTGCATTTACACTGTACTGTAATTATTCAATTTGAACACTATTTACGAAATGATTTGAAATCTAATAGACGATACATTTGATTGTTTGGACCCCAAAGTTGGGAGACGTGACCCCAGAAGGACCAGTACCTATAATGCAAAAATACCCTTAGTCAATTTGTAAACAGTGGTATAGTGATAGCTTAAGGAAATTTTCCTTTCACCCAGTCTACAAGAATATTAAGAATATACAAGAATATTTGTATCTTGCTTAGTTTAGGAGCACTTAGAACCCTGACTCCTTACCATATAGCTCAGGTATGCTCACTGGCCTTGCACTCAACGCCAAGCCTTTAAAACACTCACAAAATTAATTGGGATTTTGTAGACATTCATCGGATTAATACAATCATTGCAGTGAAGGCCTGGGAGTCAGGAATGATAATATTGGGCGCAGGGGTTGTCAAACACTATATATGTAACGAAAATCTGACGGATCCCACTACTGGTCGCCCAGACATTCGCACGACATGACCACTACAGTTGTCACACAATTTGCACTCAATGTAAAACATTTTATTTAAATATTTTTTATGCTTTGAATACACTTTGAAAAATAAAATCAGAAAAGTTATGAATGCATTGAAATATTAATAACAATTTTATTGAAGTAATCATTGGATTAAATATATATTTAAAGTCTATTTTCTATTCTCTAAACAATAATATTTTCGTTTATTTTAATTGATATATAATTTTCTTTTCTGTAATTCATTTCAAATAATATTTTCTCTCGGATTGTCTCAACTCATAGACCGCTTAACTGAGGCTTTCCTTATCGAACATGTATTCTCCGAGACCGCCGCCGACACGTCTCAAGTTGGTAATGAGGTCACCCAGCTTCTTAATCGCATCCACCTGTTCGCTCAGGTAGTGAGTCTCCAAGAAGTCGCAGAACTATGGGTTTAATCATATTTTAGTTGAAATGAATTTTTAGTTAAATTAGAAATTATTGCAAAATTGTGCCCAAAATACTGCAATAGAGAGTAATAGAGAGTCTATTGAAACATAAAGAGCACAAAAGCATAGAATCTGTTTCAAGGAATAGATGCTATCAATTGAAAACTGAAGGCTTTTAAAGCATAGGATTGTTATTATTAAATGCTTTCTATTATTAATTAATAATTATTTTAAGCAATAATTAATTGATTTGATTGCAGATAAGGTATAGAAAAAGCTGTCAAACCTGTGGGTCTGTATTCCTGGCAGCGATCGCATGCAAATCAAGCAAAGACTGGTTCACAGTCTTCTCCAACTCCAAGGCTGCTTCCATGGCTTCCAGTCCGGAACTCCACTCTTGTTTGGAAGGCTTGGCAATGTCCTGGAGCACAATACGACCCCCGCGCTTGTTCTGGAACTCCATGAGCCGCTCTGCGTGTGTGCGCTCCTCATCCGACTGTTCTTTGAAGTACTTCTTAAATCCAGGTAAGGCTACGTCGTCTCTGTCGAAGTGGAACGACTGGAAAGGGATATAAGGATTGGAAAACATATGAATTCAATGATTGCATACATGAAAGCGAATTCTGTGTCGAACTTACCATTTGTTGGTAAACATATGACGCGTATAGTTCCAAATTGATCTGCTTGTTCACTCCGGCCTCGGCGTCCTGGGTGAAATTCTGGCGAACTTGACTTACTTTGGTAGACATCTTCGATATATTTCAATACAAATCCAATTAAAACAATAAAATTCTTTTGATTTTTAGAATTAAGAATAAAATTCTTATGAATTATAAAATAGATTTCGTATAAAAATTGGCGAAATATTAACAAATGTTTAGAATATAATACAGATTTCAGACAATAATAGTCGAACTTAGATGAGAGTCAAATAAATATAATGATAATTAAGGAATAGTTGATGAGTAGAGAGAGTTAGGCTTAGAATCAGAGTTCGTTCAAACACTGTTGACGCGGAACACCAATTCTGTCTGTGCTCTACGACGACCACAGAATGTCTTTATATACTACACACTGTATAGTCTATAGAATATTAGTGCTGAGCGCAGAGCACCCAAAGAATAATTATGATTGCATACACACATACAGACGTATTTCAGAGGAAAGGGAGGCAAACGCAGTGAATAACAGTGCAGTCGCAACACTAACAACAGAAATATACTTCAAATTTTGGGATCAATTTTCTTATTTACCCAAACATTGAATTACGCATTAAATATCAGATAAAGTGCTAAACATTTTCAATTGTACCCAGGCATTCATATTTCACTTAGGAATAAATAAGTTCTCATTCTTTCTATTGGATGATTCACTTATAGATCAAATATCAAAATAACCAATCACGTTCTTATATGATTTATATGAGCTGGCTAACAATATAGGTATACATATTAAGCAAGCGAATCACATTTCTGACACCGTATCCATAGATCTTGCGTCAGATTTACATTCAATAGACTAACAATGAATTACAAATATGTGTCCGGATCATCTAGTAGATTTTAACATGTTTTAGCATCTTCTTTATGTTTGAAAGTTGCCAGGCTAACCCGTTTAAGCTAAACAAGACAAGTTAAATTCTGATTCATATTTAAACTAGTCTTAATTATCTAAGAGCTGCCTCAGTGAGCAATCTAGATCAGTTGACATTGCCAATTCGTAAGTTTATCAAAATAACTTCGGGTTCGAAATCCTTTGTATTAAATGATAATAAGTTCTAAAATAATAAATATTTCCTAAACTTAGACAACTGCCTGACATTCATTGTAAGGGAAACACTAATTGCATTCAAAATGCTTATCAGATTTACTATTCATTCCTTATTTTTTTTCAGTTTCCGAAACCATATTTAGAAAACAATTTTGTTTTACTAATGATATTATTGAATCAAATCTTTAGATGAAATGCAGAATATTATGAAAATTGTTATTCAATACAAAGTATGGAAAGTTCGAAAATATATTTTTGAATTATTTTAAAACATTTATCACATGTTCTGTATATTTAATGGTAAACAAAATTAAATTATGTAATCAATTATTATTCAAAAAAAATTTTCTCTTATGATATCGACAATGAGTTTATATCAATATTAAATTACAAGTGTTTTCATTAAGCCATTCGAGACGTGACTATAATTGCAATTATATATTCAAAACATTACAACAAAATATATATTAAATGGAAAAATACAGAGTTCTTGCGAAGAATTAGTGTTAGATTCGTTAATCCTGATTAGCATTGTATAAAAATACTCTAGCTATAAAATTTAAAACAAAAAATAACAATTTGCTCTTATTTTCTATTAATTGACTGGGGTTTCAATTTTTAAAATTCCTAAATATTCTCACTGGTTGCAATTGCAGTGGTTCAATTGATACAGTTAAGTTAGATATACAAGTTTTCACCCCAATCCAATACAAGCAACTTTTAAGTTGTAAATTACAACTTGTAATGACTTGCAGATAGTTCTGTTGATGCGATGTATTATATTAATACTGTATATCTGATTCTCTTTATTATAATAAATACTATTTTCTATAATAAGGTAATCGAAAAACAATTTATTTCAGTCAAGGATTGTCCGAAATATGAGTTGAATTCAATTTTCAGTTTGAATTCAGATTAAATTCTATTTATTTTAGATATGAATAAATTGTTTTTACTAACAAACAAGATATGAGCCAAAAGTTCTCATCGAAAGAAATGTATTAATATTTTCGGTTAAAATCAGAGATAAAATGTTTTAGACATCTGTTATATCAGCGATAAAACTAAATACTAATACAAATTCAATTTCGTAGCAAAAGCATAGCATAATAGCACTGATGATCACAAAATAAGCTAAACTATGGTTTCATTTAAAGTTCTTAACGAGAATCTGAAGAATATTGGGTTTCAATAAATGATCTTACATTACATTAGGTTACATATGATATGAATTTATTACTGCATTCAATTTAGGCAACATTTTTCATTTATGAAAGGATCACTTTTAAACCAGTTCAGTACACGTTTCAATTTTATATAAGCTTTGGATAACACTCTGATCACCACTGGTTTAATTTTGATTTTAATATTACTATAAATTATTTCAAGTTATGAAATGTTGAATAAAAATTATAAAAATAGAGCATTTGTTAGTAATTCATTTGACTTACTTTAATATTTTTATAATTAATTATTAAATTATATTTTATTAAAATATTTTGTTTTCCATTAATGTTTCGATTAATTTATCTGAAGTTTAGAGACGAGTGTAAAGTCTACTAAATTTCTTTAGTATTTCATCGTTTTTAGACAAAATGTTTTTTAGTTAAACAGTTATCATCTGATGACTGGGAAAGTGATAAAACGCAAAAAAATCATTTCATCATTTGGTCTAAGAGTATATTAGACTACTCTCGCATATTATTTCACTTTTTTATCTTCAGAATAATTATTATTAATATTTATACGATTTTTGTGTTAGTTATCTGAAAATTCGGTTACAATTTACAGCAAAACTGAATTCTACCGAAAGATTCAAAGGGTTAGATCCAAGAGTCGAATAAACTCATTAAATAAACAGTACTATAATTTAGATAATAATGTTTAGATGTTTAGTAACTGATAATAATATATTAATCTTTAAATTATTCCTTGAATACACCGATAAATGTTTGCATTTAAAAGCTTATATAATACTGTATTAATATATCTTACAATATGTAGATCTTTAATAAAGAGCGAAATTTTAAATATTAATCTTTACTTAAATTCAATTATTTCTTACGTTTTTAGAAATCCAAGAGTTGTTTGAATGCAAACAAACGGAATGTTTGTCTTCAATAATCCTCATTATAACGAACGAAAGTTTACATTTTTGTGGCGAAAATTTCAATAATTTAAACATTTTTCAGAATTAAGTCAACTATTTTTAAACTGAAAAATTGATTTTGACTCCAATTTTAAAATTATAATCAAAAATATTTTTGAGATTAAAAATGACTCTAAAGTTATTGAAATTGAAATTACTATACAATTGATGGACACAATGTCTGAATCCCCGAACGATTTTTGAGTTATACAATACGACTGAAAGAATGGCTAAATTGTTGCGATTTTTAGTCATTGGTTTACAGAATCATATTTAAAATATTGAATTAAAATGACTACAACTATGAAGTGATCGCACACTTACAACAATTTAGAGGACTGTATAACTGTATAACTCGGGGATTCAGACATGTCTTCAATTGTTGCGATAAATAATCGTTTTATTTCTCAATAGATTCCAATAATTATTATCGTCTCTCGTGTTTAGTCTCAACATTGCTTTACTTTGTATTCAAAGGATATTTAAATAAATAAATAATTTTTATAAACCATTTCTTAATTAAAAGAAAATAAATTTATTTATTATTTAATTTCATTTTAATTGTATTGAAAAAATACTTTATTTAAAAGATTGGACCAACGAATAGAGTGGAAACCAATTTTAGAGTCACATTGTTTTGAATTTAGTTTATGTAACAATCATTACTCAAAGCGCGTAACAGACAATGAAATTCATATTATTGTTGCTTTACTTCAAGAAAAGTACTGAAAACTGTTCTTTCATAGTTAGCGCGCATTGTCTCCATTTTTAACTAATTGTTAGATTGAACCAGGTGCATAATATTTATTATATCCAAGGTCTTCATTCTAAATGACCTTTGACACATTGAAATTGTGGCCAATTGTCTGCCAACTGACCGATAGATGCAATTATCGAATCATCAAAACATTGATTCAAACGAAGACTTTATTTAATGAATATTTTGAGTAAATGTGTAATCAATTTGTGAATAATTTAATGCAAACGACAGGCTCTGATCAGCAGTAGAATCAATAGAATAAAGACAGGAGAGAGCACTTCCGAGTGAGTCATGTGCTTCTGTCCGTCCAGTTTGAAGCACAGGAGCAGTTGAGACAAGAATATCAAAAGGATTTGATTGAAACTCCAAACGGCTCTGAATAATGCGATTTTGTATTTGCCCTCCAAATACTGGCGGATGAATACAATTACACAAAAATAGCTCAAAAGAGCGTCGCATACGAAGAGTGGCGAATGGATTGTCCACCAACTCATCCAATCGCCTACCAGGCCATCGATTTTAAGCGTCAATAGTATTGTATAAACTAAAAGCGATATCAAAACCATAAAAATCTCGAATACAGTGGCGCCCAACCACTTGATTATCTCTTCAAACGTGAGGATCATTTTTATTCTGAATCTATTTTTCAATTTTCTTCGATTTCTTTATTGAACCCAATCTTCAAATTTCGCAATTTTTCGCGTTTTCTCTCTCTTTTGGCGAATCGGGAAGTAATCATACGTTGTCTCTGAGCACTGACACTCTGTTCCCCATTAATCAGATCATCTAATTTTGTTTGCAATAACTCTCTGGCAATGATCCGATTCCGCTGTTGGAGTCGGTTCTGATGGCACTTCACTACTATTCCTATGCATTCAATAATAATGACAACAATTTTAATATCAATTCAAATGAGAAAACAATTAAATAATTAAATTGTCGGACAATTAGAGCTAATATTTAAGTGTTTGATAATTGATTGCATATACTGTACAACGGGTGCAGACCTGTAGGCAAATGAGTCAACTGAACACAATTAGACAATTTGTTGACGTTCTGACCGCCCGGTCCGCTCCCGTGAATGAACTCCTCCTTCAGTTCCTTTTCATTAATCGCCGGAACCTTTGATTTATCGATCTTTTGCTGTTTTAATGAACTATTTGTCGAAAACTTTGACACAATTTGGCCAAACGTTTGATTAAATTCAATGAAATGACTATTTTTGAGGATTTTTATAATATTTGTTGACATTTATAGACATTTATTAACAATTATTTCATTAAATTAAACGCTTTTTAGTCAGAAATGAAATGCCTTTCTGTTCGTCAAAACAAAAGTCAATGAAATATAAAATTAATAAAACATTAAACCAATGAAAATATGATTGGATTGTCAGACAACCAGACAATACCTGATAACTGAATTGAATGTCTTTGTCGTCACTTAAGTCTCGGTTTCTTCTGAACTCTTCTCTCACTTTATTTAAGTAAAACTGTTTGTCTGTATATATCAATCGATTTGAATACTTCACTAATTGCTTGAATAGATTTAGTTTATCAATACGTGAAATACCAGACATTATATTTGCTATTATTATGTGATTTAAACGTATTTAAAGTCAATTAACATAATGTAAACATTGGTTGCAAATTGCAATCTATGCCAGAATTGAATCGATTATTATTAGGATTACTGTATAATAGCTTTGATATTAGTATTGAATGCATTGAATAGACTCTGATATTCATATTCACAGTCATACAGAATATTGAGAGTCAGAGTCAGAGCCAATGCAATGGTTGAGCGCATGTCTGCACCACTTCATGGCCTGCACTCACTCTCACTCTGACTCTGACTGTCTGTAAACCCGACTCTGACTGTCTGTAAACCCAACTCTGATAGCTATGAATGTATTTATAAATTCCTATAAATACTATATAATTAGGTCTAAAACGATACGAAATGTCTTATACTTTGAGTAAAACATAATTTAGTTTTTAAATGTGTTTAACGTTTTGCCAAAACTAAAGACAAATATTTATAATCAATATTCGCATTGATCTGAATTGTGAACCAATTGTTTGCATTTGGTTCGTATGGTTCGCACAGTTAGCTATCGAGTGGAGTAAAGAGTTGCCACAAATTCACTATTGAATTGATGTTCACCTGAAGTGTCAATGAATTGTCAATTATAAGGAATATAAGGAAACGACTAATTGTTGCCACAAATGCCACAAATGTGTGCTTCAGTGCAATCATTGCTCTTCCAAATCAAAGCCAATTATAATCATAATTACGTTAATTATAGTTATGATTGACTTAACTCTAATCACTATTTTCTAAATTAAATCAATTCTTAATTCAATTCGTTTTTTGTGTAAATATTAATAAATATTCAATAATTGAATGGATTTATAGCTAATTCTAATCAATAATAATGTTTGCATTCAATTAAGTGTTGTCTTAGTTCCGACTCAACTCTAATCCTATTCAATAATAATAATAATAATAATTAATAATTGCATTGAAATTAATAATTATTAAATGTGAATACAGTATGACTGAGCGGTCAACCACTGGATCTGATTATATGTATGCAATCAATGTATTGATTCGTTCACCGATTCGGAGCCAATCGGGATCTGATTGCGGACACGACAGCGCACACCAGCTATTGGTTTGACCACTGCTTCCCGTATGCTATTGACGAAGAAGTGGTTCAATCGAAGACATCATTGGGTCTGCTTTAGTGATGTGTCGGCCGACTTGGTGTCCAAGTGGTCACCACTGCCCTGAAGTGAGTCATTCACCGCTAAATGCTATACAATATCATTATGAGGGCTCATATAAGGGTATAGATGATCAAGGGTGCAGTCAGAATAGAATGTACAAGAACAATGGAATAGCTATTTGCACTGGCTTATATTCTTGGCTATCAGGCAAATTTTTAAAAAACATGAGAATATATATGAAATGCTATAAAAATTGACCCCATCTGCGTGTGCTCTATGACCCCTCTATGTGGCCTCTATGACACCCCTCTATGTGCCGATGAGGTGCACTCCAAATATCTTACCAAACGATATACTACTGTATAGACGAAAACACAGATAGACTCTAAAACACACGTATAGCGCGAAACCCTTGCCCTCAATCCGCTTAAAACCGGTGGAGTGGGTAGAGTACGAAACTATATACTCCTCTTTATTATGAAAGCGGAGTTAAAATTTTGTTGAAATATTTGTAATGAATATTCGTTGCGAACAGACTTTTACTGCTATTAAGTGCTATCAAGTGATAACAATTTGCAAATGTCTTCGACACAGGGCTTGACATGTATGCTGGTGTTCGCTATATTCTCGGCTGTGCTGGGTATGTTCCAGTTCGGCTACAACACCGGAGTCATTAACGCACCTCAAAAGGTATGTATATTTACTGAACAGTAGTTTTCTTAAGCCATACTTGAAATACAGTCAATGAAAATGTCGATCAAAACAATCGAAATGTAATACAAGTATTGCTGTGAACTGTATTGACCTCAAGATCGCATAGAATGATAAGTATTGCAATTGGAACCATGTCATAGCCATGTCATTCTGTCATATCTGTTATACTTTCCACTATTATATTCAATGTCAACATTAGAGCTACAAAATGGTTAAAAGACCTCACTTTCCAAAAAGTAATTTAAGCTCAAATCAAATTTTATTGGGATAAATGTCTACTGTAGGGATGTGCAAGGGGTATAGACAAAATGCTCACTCAGTTTTGAGTCCTGGTCAGCCCCCCTCCCACGATTTTTCGCGTGGCGTAGACCGGAAATGTGGTTTTGACCGAATTTCGGTTAAATTGAAATGAACTGAATTGAGAGAAAATAGTTGTCATTATAGCTAAATGAGGTCAGCTACCCCTTGTCTCGGTCGACCTTGCACATTGCATATCTTTATTTTATTGTATTGATAATTGGAGTTAGGATTCTTAGGAACCAAGAACAAATTACATTAATGTACACCAGGGCAATTGGCATGTTGAGCATATTTTGACTCAAACCATGCGTTGATAGAAGACATGATTTGAACAAGGTGCCAATTTTCAGAGCTATTTGATTAGATAGAGCACATCTAATGTCCAATTGTGACCAGTGTGATATCTTTTATGGTATTCGAGATTCAATTTCGAGTTCAATACAAATTAGGCCCAAAAGTCATTTCAGAAATTCATTTAAGGACCCAATTCTGAAATTCTATGCAAATATAAGATTAGGATAAAGATATTCTTAAGCCAGAAACCAGGGGTGAATTCACGAGATTTCCTGGTAAAATCAATATGCACCCGAGGAATTAAATTGACGACACATTCTATTTATTCGAGCCCTCAACCCATTCAGGGTTTTTACAAACAAAATACATTTAATTCTCGCTATTAGAAGTCCGGATATAAGGAACACCCGCTTATTGTGTACACTAAAAATCGATTTGACGGATTGGCTATACCTTTAAATGCTTATTAACTAAACTCTCTATAGTGTACTCTCGTTATAGTGTACTCTCGTTATAGTGTACTCTCGTTATAGTGTACGAATTTTGCTTGTATTTGCTTGTTTCTTATAGCGAGAATTAACTGTATTTGTTTTGTAGTACTTTTGACCTAGAATTAACCCCTTAAGATAGTCCTGTTGTAGTGACCAGGTACAGTTTAAACAAAGAATGTTAAAATTGATACAAAAGTTTGACATTGTTTTTCATATTTTCTGACATTTCCTAAATTCCAAGCCTTTTATTCTACTAATTACCGGTAAACAAATTTCATTGCAAGCTCATTTTACTATTTAACCGGGGCTTATAGAACAGACTACAGTATAGACAATATTCTATACGCCCTGTTAGACTCTAGCTCTCAATTATTGCTAGGCTTTTGAATTTGGAAACTCTGACAGACTTTTTGATTGTCATTTAGAGGTTGGGTTGAGTTGACTGTAGTCTCGATGGCTTCGTCTGCTTTAGAGTGAATGCGAAGTCGATTAATGAGTATTTTGTTTAATTGGTATAGATTTTAGAGGACTTTATAGCCAACATATATAAGACCAGAACCAGTAAATACATGACCGAAGAGTTGTTAGCCCTTCTCTGGTCAGTCACTGTCAGTGTGTTTGCTGTGGGAGGAATGATTGGCGGCATATCCGGTGGCGCTATAGCTGACTATTGCGGAAGGTTTGCACTTAAGGTCATTTATTCCAAAATCGGATCATTTAATGCCATTTCAATACACTGTAGGAAATGCGGTCTTCTTCTCAATAATGCGATAGCAATACTCGGGGCAACCCTTATGAGCTCAAGTCAACTGTTCCGTAGCATTGAATGCCTAATTATGGGCCGATTCTTCATTGGCCTCAGTTGTGGTCTCAACACTGCACTCGTGCCTATGTTTGTCATCACTTTCTTTATTATATTCATTAATCGTATTATAATAATAATAATAATAATTATTATTTCAATTAAAACCCAGGTATTTGTCAGAAATAGCACCGATGACTCTGAGGGGAGCTCTCGGTATGACTGGATTTGTACCAAATGTTTAGTTTGAATACAGTTCTTAATCGACTTATTTATGAATTTAAGGCACAGTCAGCCAATTAGGAGTCACGATCGGACTGTTATTATCTCAAATATTAGGCCTTCCAATAATATTAGGCACAAAGGATGGCTGGCCTTTCCTATTAGGTGTTGCGTTCATTCCTGCTGTCCTCCAACTACTACTGCTTCCTATGTGTCCCGAAAGCCCGCGATATCTACTCATAAGCAAAGGGAGAATAACTGAAGCGCGTTATGGTATAGCACTTTACTATACATACTGTGCTGTTTGGCCTTTGAATTAATTTAAATTTCCACAAAAGCGTTGCAAAGACTGCGCTGTACTTCAGATGTTGAGGACGACATCGAAGAGATGAGGATTGAGGACAGGGCTCAACAACAAGAGGCCAGAGTTAGTCCATTCCTTTGCTTTGCTTTGCTTTGACTCATTAGAGCACGAATTCTAACAAACCTTAAGTCTAATGCTTTACACTAAACGCATGTAACGTTTGACCATTGCTTCTGTGCCTCCCTGTCCACAGATAACAATGTTGCAGTTGATATCGAACCGGTCTCTGCAGATGCCGTTAATGATAGGCATAATAATGCAATTGTCTCAACAACTCTCAGGAATTAACGCTATTTTTTACTACTCGACCAATATATTCACTTCGGCCGGACTTAATCAAGAAATGGCCAAATACTCCACTATAGGGGTCGGCGTCGTTATGGTCGCTATGACTCTCGTCTCAATCATGTTAATGGACAGGACTGGACGCAGAACTTTACATCTCTACGGCTTGGGTCAGTCATCTAATCAATTGACTCATTGGTGATCTAAAATTGTTGTTCTAATTGTCTATTATTGTTGTGGTTATTGATCTTCAGGAGGAATGTTCATAACGTCAATGTTTTTGACGATTTTCCTTCTGTTTGGGGTAAACGACAAATCAATTGTGAATTAAATTCATTGCAATTAATCTTCGCTTCAATTGTTCTAAAATATAGTTTTTATACAAATGGATGGCATATATGAGTGTCATAAGTACTATGATTTATGTAGTCTTCTTCGCCATAGGCCCCGGTAGGCACACATCCATTCATTAGTTTTATATCCATTTGTCAAATATTATGAGATTTTTCATTCATTTATCACAAATCGATTGAATGACAAATGACTTTTAGGTTCCATTCCGTGGATGATAACGGCAGAGCTCTTCTCTCAGGGCCCGCGACCCGCGGCTATGAGTATCGCAGTGTTAGTCAATTGGTTCACAAACTTTGTGGTCGGATTAGCCTTTCCTCTCATGACTGCCTATAATAATGTAATAACTGTTTAATCAATCGATTCTATAAAGTCTTGAAATTCATTGAAATACTAATGAAAACTGATTTGCAGAACGCAATCGAAAGATACTCTTTCCTACCGTTCACTGTATTTCTGGCCATATTCTGGATCTTCACGTATTTCAAAGTTCCCGAAACCAAAAACCGAACGTTTGAAGAGATTTCGGCGCTCTTTAGGAAAGACGACTTCATAGCCATAGATGACGTGCAGTTCAGCCATAAATCAAGTTCTGGTGATATGTTTTCGCATAAGTCAAGCAGTGGTGATATGATCTTCGACGAGAAGACACTCGAATCATGTAAGACATACAACACCTGTTCCGACGCACAGTCATCTAAATTATGATTTTATCCCTCTTTTGGAAACCCATTTATTTATTTCTTTTGATTTGCGATTAATTATTATTTCAATATTTTATTTGTTTTTTCATTACTTATATTGAGTTTTAACCGAATTATCTGTTTATATAAGTTATATATTTTGTTAATTCAAACAATTATTGCATAATCGCTGATATTTTTTAAGTTTTTATTGATTTTTCTCATTTGGTTTGACTATTAAAATGAATCGATTTTTTGCTGTTTTATTGATTCGATCGTTGAGTTTGTTATGATTTGAATGCAAATACATATATACCGTAATATTGGAATTGGTTTGGATGATGAGTGTCTGGATTGTAGGTTATCTGCATCATCACCATCACTGCCATTACGGGGATTCTTCCGACGCTATTATATCGCACACAACACCTCCGCCTCCTATAGCGCACACCAGTAGGAAAAAAGTAACCGTCGCCGCACTCAACGACAATGACTTCACACCTAATCATGTGATCATTGAAGACCAACTCTGACAATGAATGTCTGTCCCCTCGCCTGACAATGAGTGCGAGGCATGAAACCTACCGAACAGACATTGCATACGTGCGCCCGAACTGAATGTCTGAACTGTTGGACAATTTTTGCAAATAGTTATAAAATATTGTAAATAAATATTAATATTAAGACTCTATTAATGGTTAAACGAATGGCTGTTATAATCAAAACTATTGTTTCATAAATCAAATATCGAATCAAATGTTTGACCGAATCGGTTGAGGACAGGATTACTGCTCAAAAATCACATTCACATTGAAAACTATGAGTGCGATCCGCACAGGACTTCCCACAGTTCACAAACAGTGCCAACAAAACAATAATTAAAACTTAAATACAATTGAATTCAGCAAAACATTCAACAAATCTCATCAATACTTGTCCGGCGTTTCGCTCATTTCTATCATTAAAAACAAATCGAATTAAAACAAAAAACAGAAACAAAACAAAAGTTTTTAGAAAATCCAATCAATTACTGCAGAAGTTATTCAACAGTTTTGAAGCAATTCTTTCTGAAACTAAAAGTGCTTTTAATTCCTTTTGAATACAATTATCCCTAACTATGCATTCGAAGCGTTATTCCGAAGATTTGGCCAAAAAATAAAGCGTTTTATTATTATTACTCTAATTATAAGAGAAGATCAAACGGATTGACAATAGATTTGGAAACTAATTGAATAAAAAATAGTTTTTGTGCTATAAATCAGTGAACTCTAAGCGCCAGTGAATCGCAATCGAGACAAATGAGTAGAACTGAACAGTTATACAGAATATTACCTAAAAGTGTGTTATTATGTTATGTTGTCTTCCCTTTCGGTTCGCTATTAATGACTCCATATATTGACTGTCTTTATAGACATTTCAATTCAATTATAAATAAGAAACAAAAATAAGAAAACAAACTAACAATTAGTTGACAAACAATTTTGATTACGTTTTAAACAATTTAACGAACAATTGAATAATAATTATGAAATCATTAGAGAAAATGTGGTGTTTTTGTGCCTTTTTTATGAACACTAAAAATCCTCATTCAATACATTGATTACAACTTAAGACTCAATTTTCGACTCATTTTCCGATACTTTTCTATTAATTTATTTCTCTTTTGTTTTGTTTTTCTCTTTATTTTAAATTGTTTTTTAATTATTGTCCGATCGGTTCAACTGACTCTTAATCGTATCAAAACTGAACTCATTCTCACTATTAGTCAAAACATTACTAATAAGTTGTGAACGAATTTCTTCGGCTTTTATTTGCTTTAAATCCAATGTCTTTTCGACAATCGTTTCATTCATTTCTTTTATTTTCTTTTGTTTCTAAAAAAATATTGTTTTCAATGAATAGAAAAATTAATAAAAAGAAAAAAGTTATGAAAAATAAAGAGAAAATTCATTAATAATTACTTCAATAATAGTATCAATGGTTTGGCAGACAATCGTATTATTGGTTGAATTGTTTTCATCAATCAATTCGTTGGCTTTGTTTTCAGTCTCTATTTCGGCGATAATTCGGTCGAAGTTTTTCTGAGAAATAATTATTATTTTAATTAAAGAAAATTTGAATAAAATATGAATTAAATGAAAACAAAAGCAAATAATGAATGAATGAATACAACGAAGGATTGAACGCATATTTTGTTGATTTTATTCCCGATTTTCTCCATTTTGGCGACACTTTTGCAGAGCTTTTTGTGACCGAAATCTGTGGCCAACTCTTGTGTCAAATCAATTAATAACTGCTTTTGTATTGAATGGAACTCCTCTTCGCTTTCATTCTTCTGATCCATATCTGATCCGTTGGATTCACTCAATGCTATCAAACGATTAAAATTAATTTCAATTCAAATACTGTTTTGAGAAAAACGGATCAAAAGCTCAAAAGTTTTGAATCAAAACAAATGTATTGTTTGTAAACATATTTTAGCGCCAAATGTGTGGCACAATAAATGACGTTCGCCTCATATGAAGGCAAGTATTAATATATGCCATCCCTTTCCACATACGGGTTCACTCTATGTCTACATTGGATCAGGGGTGACCAGACTTGTTGATACTATAGTTTTCTCAAGTTGAAGCTATATTATTTATACTGTACTGTACTGTACTAGGTTATCCAACTTATATTGTAGGCGAGTCTTAACAAACAGTGAAATTGTTTCGAATCAGAAGACAATCAAAAGGGTTGAGTAAATTAGCCAAGGATTCGAACTTTATCCTACCTTATCCTACCCAGAGTCTTTAATAGAATAATCTTTTATATATGGCAACTAAAAAGCCAACTAATTGAAAATAGCCTTGCTCATATGAATACGATTATTGAATTAGATTATATACAGCATTTTTTAATCTCTTGCAGACCTCGTACACAATATTCGTTACAATCGGCTCTTTTCACGTGAGTATTGTCTGCTTTTTATGAGTTTTGAACAATAATTTGAATCAATCAATATTTTCAGATTAATCTTGTTATACATATTCCGGGTAAGTATTTAATTTTCAATTATTTATATTCACAAACAAATAATAAAATAACAAAAAGAAATGATTTTGAAAACATGCAAAATATCGCAATATAACCTTGTAGCTAAATAATAACAAAACCATCGCTATCCAACCATGCTCATTATTATAACATTTATTTATGATATTGAACCTTTGAAATAAAGATATTAATTATGCTCTTGCTACTATGTTGCTAGTATGCTTGAAATATGACTAATGCTTCAAAGTATGTGAACATAAATCTCATTTGTTTTGCATTCTTTTCAATCGGTTTATGTAATCAGAGGTTCGAGTCTTTTTCAAAATTATATTAAATACTAATAATTATATTATAAACTGTCTACTATTTCAAGACAACTTGAAAAAGAGAACAGTGTAGTCTAGCTCCTTATTATTCAATTTAGTTGGTTAAAGCTGAGAATGATAAAGCTGCAAGCTCAAATCATATACGAATACATTAGAAACGAGTTCAGCTCTATTTTTATATTTTAAACAATATTTAATGAAATGCATAGAAATAATTATTGGAGTCTTTATAATAGTGTTCGACAATGTTTTGCTAAAATAAATATTTAGTTTTCAATTCAATTATTCGAATAATAATTAGTTTTATATTCAAAAACTATTTGCATTAGAGATTCGGAATCTGTTTTATCCGCATTGAAGTGCAATAAAGATCATATCATATAAAACATAAGTTGTTTAATAAAAATGTTTGAAAACTGAATTAATTAGTTTTGAGCATCACTTCATTCAAGCAAATAAAGCAAAACTTTTATAATAATTATTATACAATATTTCGTTATTTACATAAATATCTGCCGATTCCTATTGAATGCACAGTTAGTATTGATTTTAAAAGCAGTTCGACTTCAGGTTCAGAAATATTTTTGCAATCATTCTTATGATTCAACTTATTATAATAAACGACAAAATATTTTGAATATAAAATTCAATTGCATTCTATGCAGAGCACTATAAAGTTGTTGCCTGCTTAATATTCTCATAAGAAGACAGGTGATTTAAAATAGATTCTAAATAGACCTTAACTTCGTGGGTAATATTCAATGTATTTTGCTATATGAGAGTCACGTTTAATATATGAGTGAAAATATGAAATCCGCATAAATATAGTGACTTTTTGTCACACTTTTCATATATCTCTTGAATTTATAATACTGTATATGAGTTTCATATTATAATCAAAACGAATGGCTATTCTGGCGAACACTTGATATAAGTTACCCCTCGCATGTCATATCGGGAACAGAAGACAGAAATGTAGTTTGTATTGAAGTCAGAACCGATGATTCAATTGTTTGCTTTTAAGAATTGTATCACTACTTATGGCAATTTATCAGTTGGATCAATTTGCACCTGGAACACTAGCGCACTATACAGGACTCTACCATGTTATTTTATACAATATATTGGTTCTTACTTTATATAATAAACGTATAATTTATTATTTTATCGAATATTACTTCCATTTATATGACTTTATATACAGTATAAATATAAGACTACTGTATATACACTATTAGACAGTGTTTATAAATATACAGAATATCTAAATGATTGGATGGACCTAAGCTCCATTGCCTATAGTCTAGACCAAAAATAAAGAAAATAATAAGAATTTATTTTATTTAATGGTTATTGTCTGCTATGAACTGCTTTAGCATTGAATAGAAGTTAGAATTTATTTCAAATTTTATATCATTTCTAACATTACATTAATAATGGATTAGAAGAGAATAGCATTTCGTTGAAACAAACAAAAATTTTGTCACAAAAATGATAGGACAAAGATGTGATATCCGAGATGAGCAAGATCATTCATGTGTGGCCAGGGTAATTCTCATTATGATATCCTATTTGCGAAATTCGTTATTAAAGGAAAAATGCATACAATAAACGAAATACAAATATTTTGAATCAAATAAATTCAGTTGCGATCAATTGAAGGCAAAAAATCAAATGAGCTCTTCTGGCGTCTCCTCAATCCTTGCTCATTTGCAGACTAAATCCAATGGCTATGATTGTCTGTGCGACCAATTAAATAAATAGCTGTATTTAACGTCTCTCTCGATTATCACTGTTCACTCGCACTGACACTACATTACAATCGCTTTCACAACAAATTATTCGATCAGTTATTCAGTGCTGTATTTGACAAACGAAAGCAATAAAAAAGACATTGCATTCAAAGTGATTATTATTTATATTACATTAATTCAAGCAATGATTGTATTTCCAGTGCTATTCATATTAAGCATTTTATTGCTCCTGTTCTCCGGCCTCTGTGTTATGTCATCTGTTATCTTATTGGTCGGACTCTGTGTGGTATTAAAACATTATTTCTCATAAAAAAGTTTTTTCATAATTCAATTCTAAATCCATTTACTCTTTTGTCGACTAAAATGCCAATAAACAGGACAATAGGAGGATGCTGATTCCCTGGATGCTAGCCGTCTCCATAACAACAGCATTGGATATACTTATATGTTGTTTCATCATTAACGACAAGGAAACGGTATAGCAGTTCACACTTCTTATAACAGTTGTCAGTTCACACATAATATCAGTATAAATAATAGTCTATAAGAAGACATAAAATAAATGAATGCTTTTTATTATGCAATTCATTAGATCTGAATGTATTTCAAATTAACTCAATTTCTTTTCTCTTCTAATCCAATGAGATATTCGACGCAATCATTTGGATTCTGTTCTGTAGCGACATTTCGATGTGCTTTTTGAATGTATGTCATTCTTACAATTTTATTACCCTGTCTACTCTGTTCAAACAACTGCATGCCATTATAGACAAGGTTAAATAGCTATTTAGAAAGAAGATTAAACTTTTACTGTATATATCGAAGACTTTATTTTTGCAAATCTGAACAAAATTATGAAATATTTAAATTTTTTTGAGCTATAAATCAATTAAATGTTTTTATTTTTTTAGTTCGTATTTAATTTAAAAAATTGATTTTTTTTATTCACGCAGTACTTTCAATTTGGTTCAAGATTGATTTAATTTCTATTAGTATATATCAAGCTAGAATAATCATAACTGGTGTAGCTCTTAAATGGATACTTGCACTTTTCTAGATATTAAATTAAATGGCACACGTAATTTTACATTTAAGCTTGTACAGTTCTGTACGACACAATTCTCTGTAGAATACTTTATTCAATATGTGTTTTAGTAATTTTCTATAATTTATTTAATACAGTATATACTGTAATAGAATTATATTTTTATAACTCAAAACCAATTTTTTGGTCTGATATCAAATTACAATTTCAAAAGAGATATTAGACTTACATTAGAAAACTAATGAAAAAATAAGAGTTTATTCGATTTTCTCTATGAATATATGTTTTATTTTTGAAGACTACATCCCTCTATGCCTTCACTATATCCCACTTTCCTCTCAATACGAATTAATTCTTTATTTTTCAATTCAATTGATCTATATTTGTATCAATCAATTAGTTTTACTGCGTTTTGTGCGTATATTCTCAATATCAAGAATATCTTGAAGGAAGAGGTGGTCCAGAAGGAGATCAAGTGAGTTGTCTAAAGGTTTTGTATCAGAATTATTAACTATAAGAACATTCTTCTTAAGCGTCGCCGCAATTCATTCGTATCACTTGCGCCCAATTTTTTATATAAACCAAAAAATATTCAACAATACAGACAACGGAAAAGCGCTGAAGACGTGTCTGACAGCACTCGATCGACGTCTCAGAACAACTTCATTATAAGCATCAATAATGTGAACGAAAGGAACAGAAATAATAATAACTATAATAATAATGCTATCGATTTGAGTGTCACATATAGTAACACAAATAATACTCTCATCCGAAACGATATTCACTCAAAAAGTCTTTATTCGCTCGAAAACAATAACAATTCGGATAAAACTTTTTACTCAACCATTTGAATGAACGGAAAAATAAAATGAAAACTCTTTTTATATTTTATTTCACTTTCGTATTCGTAATGAAAGCATTGAATCTATAAAAATGACTAATAGTTTCCTATTAATGAACTTAATTCAAAATAAGCCTGTCTTATAAATTATGTAAGATATTAACCAAGATTGTAATGCCATTGTTATTTGATATCATATCATATTTCAGTTGACCAGAAAAATGATATTTCACTATATTTTTGTTATTCCTATCAAAAGCCACATTGAATTCAATGGATTTGTTGGATATATTTTGAATCAAAAGAATTAACTCGAATGAGACAATTGATAGAACTTTTTAATCCAAAAAAAAGTTTCAAATTATCCCTATTTGTCATCAAAAGTAACAAACATTTTATTAGTCTATTAAATGTGATTTTCTATTTAAATGTTTGATATATTAAAAAATAAAAATAAATTCAATAGTCGACCGAATTATGATAAATAAGATTTAATACGGAATAAATTCAGACAAAAATATTCGTTTATATTATGCTTATAATGAAAAATAAATTAATTTACAAAATGAAAAAATAGAATATATTTTAATGAAAATAAATTTAATCGACTTTTTGTTTGGCGGCGAACGACAAAAATATTTCCTCTAAACTCGTTTGTCCGACAGAATAGTCCTCAATGTTCAGTGACTTCTTTGCCCTTTCAATCGACCCGAAAATGTGAGCCCACGAGAGGTTTGTGTCCCGAATGTGGAAATTCAGTAAATTATAGTGAATTTCCTTGAGTTCAGATCCGGTAAACGTTGTTTCCATAAAATCTTTCATTTCTTTTATATTCTGATCCAAAACAATATCATTAGATATAACGCTGTTCTGACGCCACGCGAGCTTCGAGTGTCTGCGCTCTCCATTGGCTCCATTATCATAATGATCCGATATACCAGTGCTCACTTTGATCCGGACTGAATACCCTTTGCCGAACTTATTCTTGAGCTGTTGAGGACTTCCAATGCAGGATATCCTTCCGTTGACCATAATTATGAGTCGATTACAAAGTGCTTCGCATTCTTCCATCGAATGAGAGGTCAATACTATGGATCGACCCTCGTTCAACTTCTTGGTCAGCGCATCCCAAAGACATCTTCGCGCCACCGGATCCACACCTGTGGTTGGCTCGTCCAAAAAGGACACGGGTGGTCCGCCCAACATGGCCTGATTGGACAGATCAAGTGTGAAAATAGGTATAACAGAAGGCATACCTGTATTGTGTGTTATACTCACAACAGCTGTACTCAGTTTGCGTTTAGTGCCTCCGCTGTACTCTTTGACCAGTTTATTGATATGCATATCGAAGTACAACAGTTTACTCAACTCTTCTATATGTCTATTGATATCCCTTTCCTTTATTCCTCTCAATCGACAAAACAATACCAGAGTCTCGCGTCCAGTCAACTGATCCAATAAGCCATCGAATTGAGGGCAATACCCGATCTGTTGCAGAACTTTCTGAATGTCAGTCTTCACATTGAATCCGTTGACAAATACATCGCCACTCGATATGGTCTCATCGCCGGTAATCATCTTAAAAGAGGTCGTCTTTCCGGCGCCATTCACTCCGAGTAATCCAAAACATTCTCCTCGTCTGACGCCATACGAAATGTGGTCAACGGCTGTGAAGTTTCCGTAATATTTGGTCAACTTTTTAATAATAAGGGCATCGCTTTCAAAGAGCGTCTTCAGATCAGTCCTCTCTATGCGTTCATATTCTTTGGCCACGTCTTCATCGGTGGTCTGTTCCAACTCCAAAATAATCGGTTTCTTGTTTTTATTGAATTTATTCGAATAATAAGTTTTGATTCCATGGAAAGCATATCTAATACTTCGGATCACATTATACTCTATCAAAACGATTAGAAACCAAAACACAATACTCTGTAGTATCAGAAACAGGAGATGACTTCCGATTCCCGGCTTCTCGAAGGCGAAGAAGTTTGCATTCCATGGGAAGCACATGTCTTCGCATTTGTCTGTCATTTCATTATAAATATTATCAAAACATATATCAAATTACAAACAAAATGCGAATACCTTTACAACAGGGCTTAATAACATCGGGCACTGGTATAGTAATATTGGTGCCGGCTGGTATTCGGGATATAAATTCATCCAAAAGATTTGAAAATTGTTTGAATTCTGTTCGGATCATATTTATGAATTCGGTTGAGTTAACTGTTCCCAAATTACAGGCCTTTTGAAGCGCATCGATATTGCAGTACTTATTGCCCAAATAGTTAGTGTAGAGATGGTATACACTGCGGCCTAAGTTGTAATTCGGCAAAAATATGCTGAAAATCCAGTCCAACATATGTCCGGTTTCAGCCAAATCCAAAAGAGGCAGTTCTGTCACAACAACTGTTATGAAAGTTCCGATTCCGACGATTATATTGAAGAGACAAATGCGAACGTAAGCCGTGGACGGGGTGTCGAACATGAAGGACAGGAAGTATACGTTTGGCAGCATAGCGAGGCCATGTATTGCAAACACTAGGAATAGTCGAGATTCTTGTGCTGCAGATTTGAGAGGCTCCTGGTTGAACAGGTAGTACATTAACATAATCAAGCAGCAGGCTATTATGTATATGAAGAAGTCCCATATGAAAGAGCTGATCCAGAACAGGTACAGTTTGACGCCGCAGACCTGTTGCAAGTGTTTGCCTTTAATAGACTTTTCTTTAACCAAAAGCACAGCAAAACTGGCGGCCAAGAAGGCCATACTGAACATCAGGTTCTCTGCCAGCTGGTACTGTTCAGGAGTGGCGTATCGCACCTGGAGTAGTTTGTCTGCTGTGGTTAGAGGCAGCGGATGATTACTGACTTCCAGAGTGTAATCCGGATTCGTAACCATATGTCGAATGACGGCGGAGTCGACGGCAGCCAGACTTATACCGATCGCATGGAACGGCTGGTTATTGAAGAGTGCAGTGACGACCAGTCCTTCTTCGGGCATATTTTCAGTGCACTGACGATTCTCGTTATTGCAGATGATAGCACCGATTGGCACGTGTAGGTTGAAAGAGCCGATGCTTTTCTGAGCTTTAGTTAAAATATATTCGTTCATAGAATTCGTTAAATCACTTGAATTCAAGATTTGTTGGTTCACTCGATTCGGATCCGAAAACTGACTTTTATAGACGTCTATGAATTCGCTAATTTCAGGATTAGTGGTATTTTGCACAAAATATGGCACTTCTGTGCCCTTAAAGTTGTCTAAATTCAAGACAAGACTGGGTGAATCACCCAATTTTGGCAGATTTTTGAGCATTACTAACACAAGTACAGCGAAAAGCATCGGTAGAAAAATTTGTGACCCAGTTAGGCTCGGATTACGTAATGTATATAAAATTTTCTTTAGTAAAAGTGCCCAAAATTGTTGGCCAATTAAATTGAATCCCGTATTGCGTTCGTCATTCTTCAGGTCCATATTAATCGATACATCGCTTTTGTTATCCAATTCCTTATTGGCTTTCAATGCTTTTATGCCCTCTTCTGAGTATTCGCCGACTCTTTACATAAAAATATTGTTAAATATTAATAAAAATTTCAAATCTTTTAATACTGTAATACTTGAGAAAGACTTCTTCCATTGTCGTGATTGAGATACCATAGCTATCGATACCCAATTGGCTTTTGTTGAGTTCAATTTGAGTGAATAAAGCCTCGAATCGGGAACTGTATTCGTCGGGCAAACTATAACTTATTTGAGTTCCGGCAGACGTATCGAATTTGGCGTCTTTTATGTGGCTCTGGATCAGTTTTGTGATCTGAGACGCATCGGTTGAGTCACTGGACTTCACAATTGTCATGTGGTATCCGATCCCGTATTTCTTCTTCAGAAACAATGGAGATCCGCAGCACTGCATCTGTCCGTTTGCCATAATTGCTATCCTTTCGCCCAAAACCTAATATTTATTACAATTATAAAAATATTTTCAAGTTTTCAATCGATTTGTATTGACTCACATCTGCCTCTTCCATGAAATGTGTGGACAGTAGTATAGTTCGGTCTAATTTTTCAGCCAAGAGCAGATCCCAAGTGAAACGTCTCGCATAGACATCCATACCAGAGGTCGGTTCGTCCAGAATCACAATCTTGGACTTTCCCACTAAAGCTATTCCAACCTATAGTTAAGATATATTAATAGTTATTACAGATATTCACAACAACTTCACTCGAATTACCGAAAGTTTCCTCTTCTGTCCGCCCGATAAGGTCTGGGCCTGTTTTCTCCTCTTGTCTTCGAGACCCATCCGTCCAATCATGTGGGTGATCTCCTCTGCGACCTGGCTCTGATCGAAATTCTTAAGACTGCAATAGAATGACAAATGTTCTTCAACTGTGAGCTCATCGAACAGGACATCAAACTGTGGACATATGCCTAAACTCGTCCGCACTTTATCGATGTCAGTGCGGATATCATATCCGTTAACAATTGCCGTTCCGCTAGAAGGCGGGAAAAGTCCAGTCAGTATTGACATTGTAGTGGTTTTGCCTAAAAAATTAAGTCAATATAATTTTTACACATATTTCCGGTGCCAAACATTTAAATACCGGCGCCGTTGTGTCCCAACAGAGCAGTGACCTGACCTCTGTATGCATTCAAACTCAAGTCTTTTACCGCATATTTCTTGTTATCAAATGTTTTCGAAAGTTTTGTTATTCTGATTCCGGTCTTAAGACCCGTCGGCTCTTTCTCGAAGAACTCATTTGCACCGTGAGCTTCGAGATAACTGGTGCTCTCGTGTCCGTTCAACTGCACCTTATCCTCGTCCATTTCATACTGGTTTCCCATCCAATAAGATTTAGTGAACGGAAAGTACCATTTGTGTGGAATTCCATATTCACCCGGAAATACAGAATCGACATACCAGGTGATGCACAGGTATAAGAGAGTGTCCACGTAGAACATTATCAATACGATCAATATAGATAGCGTGTCGTCCGGTGAGGCCGTATCGGATAGGTTTGACAATTGGATGCCAACACTGTTCCCCTCCCACATCGCTATTATCATAGATCCCATTGCGAGCGCAGAATTACAGGACAGACACGACAACAGCTTCTGTGTGAACGAGAGGTCACTTTGGATTCAAAGAAAAATTAAGTAAACAATGAATTTATTTTTGAAGACATTTATTCCGCTTATAAATTCAAATGCTATGTAATTCTAATGATCTGTCTTCAACTCTCAGGGGCTATTGATTTCTGAATTAAAAATGTCTTTATGATCAAGCAGATTGTCTTGAACCAGATTATCAACGAGTAAAGGTGTAATGTACGAGAAGGTACAGAATTTGTTAGAAAAGGTCGGCCTAATAAATGATGCCTGGTTATGTTGAATACCGGAATAAGAATAAAAGGCTATCACATTCACAGCATTTATTTATTTGAAGCGGAGTTTAACTGTTTAACTGTCAGTCTTGTTATTGATTACCGATAACGAGGAAAGAAGAAAAAGTAAGGCATGAAAGCCATGAAAAACAAAACTCCGGAACCAACTGCTGAGACATTTGCCTGAAATATAAAATTATTATTATTTACTATATTTTAATTGAATAGAAATAATGTGCAGAGAATTGAGACTTACTTTGGAGAAGAATGTACTCAAAAGGAAACAAAAGGCAATACAACTGATTGAATAACTGACGAAAAATAAGTATATTATGAAACCATTGCTGAAGTTTAATATCCCGACGCCTTCTTTGATGTCAATCGTAAGCAATATTGAAAGCAGAGCATCGCTGAGTGCGAACCAGAAGAAGGACTTGATGAACCAGGCCGCCCAGTGCAGCCAATTCTTAAGGCCCATCATTTTCATTGACTCTTTCAATCGCTTTTCTTTTTCAATGACTAGATTTTTGGTCAGATTGACAGCCGGGTAGATGAAGCTCAGCATCAATATGATCGGGAATAGGAATTGAAGCGCCAGAAGGAATATGTCCTCAATATAGGGCGGGTATGGAAAGCGTTGCATAAGAACCATAACGTCGTCGTCGATATCGTTAGAACTATTGGTTATATGTGAGGCCACAGTCATAGCGACCGAGTGCTGCACTGCCAGAAAGCCCTCCTCGTAATAACCTGGAATACCTCCGCGACTTTCATTTGCCATACGCGGACCCGGTTTAGAGAATAATGGAAATGTGAATTGTGTCCACCAGTTCCTGATCGGACGCATCTTATCTTTGGGGATATTCCTCGGCGTTGAGGGGAATCGGAGTTTATATTTCAAGTGTTCGTCTAATTTGGATTCGTCTTCAAAAACAATACCACAGAGAATGAGGTTCTGGTAATAGGCCTCCTGTCTGCTGTAAAACGATACCATTTCCTCTTCGGTATCGAATCCTTGATCTGTTTGTCAGATAATTTCAAAATTCATTTTTTATTCATTCATAAAATGTTAGGCATTTTTGGTCTAAAATAAAAGTTGAGTTCTATTTGTCTGAGAATATAAATGTGAAATATTTTCATTAATTATAACAAAATCAATAGCAATGAAAAAGCATGCGATTGTTTGAAGTCTTAGACTTTATTGTTAATATTGCATAATATCTCGTCTATGAATATATGAACTAATGGTTGAGTAATAAGAAAACTAAATCCTCGTATGAATGCATTCGTTGCAATCTATTGATTATTTGCGTTATTATAGTCTAACTATTTATATTAGGTCCAGAGCACTATTATGCAGGGATGCTTGAGTTCAATCGTTGATGGCGGGTCGAATTTTGATTTTTGTGCCGGGGCAATCTGTCTTAAAATTTAGACAATTGTTTGACGGAAACAGGATTTCAAAACCCATCGCATTCAAGACATTCCGCAAAACAATTGGTTAAAAACAAGGAAAATGTTGCATAAATTGTGCCTTGAATGGTGCCTTGAATGGTGCCTTGAATGGTGCCTGCACATCTTTGTTCATGAGTTGTTCACAATGATATTTTATTTGTTTAGTTCTATTCCAATACACCTCAGTGTTAAAGTAGAAACGAACCATGTTCAATATTGCACATATCTTGGCTGATTATTTGAATATTTATTCAATTTATCACGAATATTATCTAAAAAAAATTCTACCCCGAACTAATAAAAATGAAATATATTATACTCGCAACTAATTGTAGACTTTTAATGACTTTTCAAGTTTCACACGAGTCCTGTAATAGGCTCAGGTGCAGTATATTCAAATTATTGCAATAAAAATATATTCTCCATAAGAGTAATGCAATTTTGAAATATTCCTTAATTAGGCTATAATTAGAAGTTATCTAATATTGCACTCTATTATATAGTAATTATTGCAAGGATTAATAATTACAACTAACTAGCCAGCTTAATTATAAGACAACACTGCTAAACAATAAAAACTAAATTCAATTAAAGTTCACTTTTTAAAAAAACGTTTCATTATTTCAAGATTTTTAGGCAATTTTAAGTTTGATTGTAAATTGAATTAAAGAGAGGTTTAGACCACAGATAACATGCGATAAATATGACTAAACTGTATATTTTCGTAATAATAGGGTCTCATATGATATATCGAGTATTGAGTAAACATTTACACAAATAAATGGATTAATGCTTTCATAACCAATAGATTAGATAAGACTTTAATCAATTATTTTATTAACAATTTATTTCGATATTAACAGAAAAAAATAAAAATAAATAAATAAAAATAGAATAATAATAAGAAAATTGAATCAAATGAATAGGAATTTGAATAAAAAGTTTGAAACTCACTGTCGAATCGAGTGTACGGATTAATTGCTGTCATTTTGAACTTCACTTTATCCATGATATCAAGGATTCGTGTAGTGTTGGGGGCATACATGACAATCCACTGGGGTGATATTATATTGGGGCCGAGCATCAGAGACGGAATATTATTCGTATCGAATGATTCGTATTCTGTATTATTCGTATGAACTGTAAAATCGACTTTCATTCTGATTGCGGCCAACATAGCGACGAAAAAGCAGGGAATCAGTAGTTCGCTGATTGTCATTACCGGATGGCGTATTTGCAATTTGTAATTCTTCCACAGAAGTAGCTTTAGGCCACTTATCACAGACATTATTACTTTATTTGATCACAATTTCTATTCAAATAGAATTTCTAATTCAATAACAATAACAATAAACTGATTAAAAGAATTTCGTCTTATTCTCAAAATTCTCTCTCCTTTTCCGTTGCGCTAACAATGAAAACAGTTTATTGAATAACAGTTTTCTCCACTTATTAACGAATATTAAGTTATATTACTGTTGTCTACAGAGATAGAGAATCTGTTATCGGAATAAATAATTGAATGAAAGCGACAAACAATTGATTTGGCCTTAGCTTCGGGTTAAACATTTTCAAAGTAAAGATGAGACGGATTACAAACACTCTTTGCTTATTAATTATGTGGCACTCAATTCATATTAGAAAATATTATATTCAAAAAAATATATATTTATTTCAAAAAAAATATAATATTAATTATTCTTAAAATCCTATTATATTTATATTCAGGATATTTTAAGTAATTTATAACTCATTTCTGAAAACAGAAATTTCATATTTGATATGAATTTGCAAATTCATTGCAATTCTGTTATCAATGTTTAGATAGCAAACAGATTCAGCTCTGATGCTCACTACTAGTGTTGCGTCAAATCTCAGACCAATTGTCTCCGATATATGTTTCCAATTATTATTCTGTGAATAATTGATGAAATATTTTTGCAATTCTTGTAATGAAAGTAAATGATTATTGACTTGACTTACATAATGTGTGTAAACTTGATTCTAGTATCAAGATCATTTTCTTGTTTATTTGTTTGTGAACCTCAAACTCAATTTCATAACACAGTTCTTCTGTCAAATTCTGGCACTCATTGAGTCGATTCCTGAGCTTAAGCCAATTTATATACGTGTAGTCAATGGCAACACAGAATCTGCGTTTGTGTCATCAGAATGTCATCGCTTATGCAATCCATATATGCTTTCTATTTGCTCTTCAAATTCAAACTCAGACTAATTTATTATACATTTTATGATTATTATCTATAATAATGATGTCTTTATTTAAGTTTCATTCTTAGAATCATTGCAATCATTGCAATCATTAATTACTTCTTTATACTTATAATATAGTCAGAAATGTTATAACTTGGTGAACTTAGAATTTTTATTCCAAAATGAAAACAATGTTCAGGTTCATTCTAGCACTTTAAAGTTCCAGTACAATATATTTTTCAATGACCAGAATTGCTGTGCAATTTTCAAATATTAATTATTAATTACTTTCATTATTATTATTATTATTATTATTATTGAATTCTTAATTGAGATTTACTCCATATATAGAATAGTTATTAAAACTACACAACTCTTCAAATATTGAACAAATTGTTTATTTTTGTTTCAATAGACGTTCAATAATTTCAATAATCTATTCAATTTTCAGCATATCTGTTGAGTCAGCACAGAATAAATCATAGCTATTATAATATCAATACTGTAAGGCTTACAGTGCAAGCAATCAAATCTACTCTAGTCTATACTGTATTTGAAAATATTGTAATGATTTGGTGCAAAGTTCTTCACTGACTATGAGTTCAACTATACTTTTGATAAGTTTATAAAAGAAATCTTCGTTCAGAACAGGAGTGATAGTCAAATAGCACAGGTAGCATTTCAATTATACAGTTAGGAAAATATATACACTATATTATACACTGTATTAATCATAACTACTGTATATAACGAGTTGTTCCTATGTGTGACAGCCCTTAAGAAGTTAAGGACATCTAATAAACAGTGTTCAGGCAATGATTTTTGGAAAGACAAATAACTCCTGGTTCAAACTTCCTCACCACTGAAACAATACAAAGTTCAGTTTAATACAGTGTTTGCCTAATCTCTTCGTAACCGTTTCATTGATTATTCTAATATAATATTGATATGATTTAAGCCATAATTAATTTTATAAAAATCTATTGAATTCAGTTCAGACCGAATGTTCTCTTTCTATACTTGACTTTAGATAACTATAGCAACAGATCAATGGATTGGTTAGAAATGAAAAATTAATGGTTTTTTAGCCAAAATTTTATTAACTTTACTCATATTAAATAATAAGTTATTAATAACTGTATTGTGTTTTAACGATCAAAGAATAACAAAACAAGAATAGGAATGAATAGGAATTAATAGGAATTTCTAAAAATAGTAAATTCATTCAAAGCTTAAACCTTTCTCTAATCGGTTATTCTTGACTTTCATGTCTGTCAGTCTATTGTATAGTTTTCGTGCAATAGTTTCCTAATTTCCTAACAAATAATATAATGTTTGATTGAATAACAGAATTATTGTACTTTTTCAGTCATTAACATGTCTTATCTGAATCTCTTATCATAAGAGCAATTCCAAGCGCTCAGCCGTTCATTGCATATCATATTCTCTATAATTCAAGTCAAGCTCCAAATGATTAGACATTGCATTACAAATGTTAACACAATAATTGTGTCGTTCGGTTCGGTTTATAACTCTATTTAATCGTTTATACGTTTATACAGTATTTATGAAAAACATTTATATTTTCTATAATTAATTGCGAATCAATCGATAATGTCGTCCGAATTCACAATATCACCCATGCGTTCGATCGCTGATTTTCTTCTATCGAAAGCCCGGTTCCAAAAGCCCCGGTGGAGTCGAGACAGAATAGTGGCCAATCTGCTATATTATCAAACAAACTACTTCGTTTTGATTGCACTCATATTCTTCTTATTCGGGTATAAATACTATAAATTTAATTTATTTTTATTTGTTTTGTTCATTCATTTGATGACATTTTTATTTTCTGACATTCAATTTATCTGATTTCTGAGAAAAATCTAAAATATTTTAGACTTCGTCTTAATTTTACTTTCATTTCAATGACTTCATAATAATTTCATTTCATTCCCAGTTTCTTCAGTCCATACAAAATGTTGTGGGCAGTGGTGGTCATAGGAATCGGGACAATAGCCTATATATATTCGACGCGACGCTTGAATGGCCAGTCGAAAGGTCAGATTGAGGCGACTAACTATCAAACATACTTATCATTGGCTGTAATCATCGCATCCGGATATTTATTATTATATAACTATTCATCGATTGTTATATTACTCACGAGTTTATTACTGTCTGTTATTCTGGTCTTAACTCATGCGTCGATGAGATTAAGGAATTTGAAGAACAAAATACGAAACACAATAGAGAAGGTCTCGCCGACAAAGACACCCATGGGCTTCATCCTCAGCTCAATCAACATCCGTTCCGATGACTTTCTTAACTAACGTTTGAATTTTCAATATTAATATTTAATTTTTAAAATATTTGAAGAATTTCTTTATTTAATATTCAGTCAAATGTTGTCATACTTTCGATTGAAATAAAGTTTTCGAAATTGTTGTTGAAATTGATTAAAAAATGTCAAAATGAGATCAAAAATTCAGAAAATCCTTAAACATATTCTTATTTTTTGAATTGAGTTATACCAGAGATGTGGAGAATAAATCGGATACTTCTTGGGCTACAGTTGAAAACTTTACAAAATGAACAAGAATACAAATGTATGCCAAGACCTTTGATGAAAGTAGACCAAGATTTCCCTGAATCGCTAGAAATTCCTGATTAATTTCACGTCACTGGCCATGGGCATTACTATAGCATCCTTTCCTTCCTAAAACATGGGCTCAATAATAGTTTAACTGAAAACTCAATGAACTCTAAGTGTATAAGCAATACAATGCGGATAAGGATTTTCGAATCGAAATATTTGGTTGGAATTTACAAATTCAATGAATAATGAGATTTAAATGCAAATAAAATATTAATATTTATTAGTATAGAATATATTCAAACATAACATAACAACGAATAGCTATACATATATTTGTAACAAAAGAATAAATAAGTATTAGTCAAACAAAACTAAACTAATTTTAACAAAAATTAATTTAAGAAATAAAACAATTTTTTGAATTGGAATCGACTTTCATTCGACAAACGAGTCTTTCCTCCAGAACTTATAGGGCGGCGGCGCTTGAGTTGGATAATACCAATGGTTTGCAAACGATTGGGGCCTTTCATCCAATATTGGTTGAGATAATGGCTGATAGACTGGTTGTGCTCCGAATGGCATCGACTGAGCTGTTAGGCTATTGTTGTACAACGGATTGTGGGAATCGATGCCATTATTTGAATAGCTGTCGGCCCTTGGATTCACCAGAAGTTGATCCGTTAGAGTGTATAATCTGTTGGTCTTTTCAATATCTAATATATTGGGCGGCGAAGAGACTCTTCTGCCACTTATTCCCAAATCCGATGTGTACTCGAGGTCTTCTCTCTCCACTATTTTGGCCAAACTCTGAAAGTTTTTCGTTTCGTATAAAAGCCATATTTGAGTAATTATTATTACAATAGCGACTCCGGTCTGCACTGTATTGATGACCGGGTGGTTAGCACTCCATTGTTTATCAGTGAAGATAATAAGCAAATATAGAAAGCTTTCGCTTATGATTGCGATTCGCGCCAACACGTAATAAGTGGGCAGTTCGCACGTATAGCGCCTTATTATACCAGTTATGCCGAAGTATGCGCTCAATATGTTTGTCGAACTGATTACAACCAGAGAACAGATAATGAATAGTCTGTTGTCTTCATTCAATGTCTTCACAACACTTAACGACAACAGAACCCAAACGGAAGCTATGATTATGTTTGCGATCACAAGATTACTGGCATATCGTTTGTACGAAACCATTCTATCCATTACTGGCCACTAATTCGTTTCAAATAGTTTATAAATTTTTCAATTTAAGAATCCTTTGTATTTCAAAGTTATTAAAACTAAAATCCTTTTAATTTTCCGATAATTAATTGAAAACAATTAGTCTTAATCTCAAACAATAATAAGTTTCAATACAAGCGAAACGAATAAGTTTTGGAGTTATTATAAAATTCTACTTAACATCAAATGACTGGAATGAGAGACAGATATTTGTCATGAGATTGAGTCAACACATCTTCAATGACATACTAAGGTAAGAGGAAATCAGGTGTCAATAGGAATAAACATGATTTTCATCTCAAAGGACCGGTTTTTAGTGAAAGGATTGGTTTTTTCTCATAAATTTGAGCACATTTTTAAAACTATTCCGAAGAAAATGAATCGATTTATTCGAAACTTATAATCAGATTATAGTTAAAGTGCACATAATGTGATGCACGCGCTAACAGACATGATCTGTGAACATAAACTTTTACACAATTTTCAGAACTTTTAAAACACCTTCTTATTGAACACATTTTTCCACATTCTTATCAAACAAATTAGTTTTTTCCTCTCAATTGATGAGTGAATTATTAGAAGAATAAATAAATAAAAGTTTTATTACATAAGAGATTAATTGTAGTCATTGTCAGACTTGAGTTGCGTTATATCTACTTTAATGTCTGAGACTGTGACTGTACAATAGAAACACTGATTTGAAGAGATGACTATTTCAGTAACATTTTGTCTGATATCTCTGCAAATCAGTGTTTCTATTGTACAGTCACAGACATTATAGTAGATGTAACGCAAAATTCCTGTCATTTCTGGTTAGTTCTCATTTGAGTGTTACGTACAAACAATTTGAAACAAACTCATTAAAAGTTATTATTAATAATATTTTGTTTAATTATTCCTTTTGTGAAACAATCCATTCATTGGCAAAATAGAAAAATAAATGCATTAAAATATTGATAGACTTTCAGATTGATTGTCGTTAACACACAATAAATAGTTAACCCATTTTGAGTCGAGACTAATGAACAATATTTCATATAATAGTTATTAACTTATAAAACATGACACGATTTTCATTTTTTAAGTTTAATTCAAAAGTTAAAATGTGGTTAATATCGATAGAATGACATTTTCAATAAGTGGGTAATCCAGCAACTTTCGTCAATGAGCTGTTGTGTTTGTTGCCATTGGTTTGGAATTAATGTCTATTATATTCTGATATTTCAATGTATTCTAAATTACTTTTCGACCAAAACTATAAAATTGTTTTTTCTTAAATTGTTTTCGTTTCACTTGAGTTGACAATCTGCCAGAGATGAGGAAGACATGGATTGATTGGTGCAAACACTTTAGCTCAACATTTTATGTACTTTTATTATTTGTCCATTTCTTTAATGGGAAACAATTGCAATCAATTCCTATTCAATTATTTGATTGAGTTTATACTATGGGTTGGTTGACGAAGCTTATGACCCAGCACAGAGATAGGCAAGGAGTCTGACGACAGGGGGGGGGGTAAGCCAAAAACGGCCAAAATCAAGGGGGTACAAAATCTCTAAAAAGCACGCTTTTTCCCTAAAAAACCGATTTTTCCCTACACCCTGTTTTTTCGCCTAAAAACTCTGTCCTTGAGCCTCGGCCAAAATCACATGGGGGTTACCCCCTGTAACCCCCCCCCCCCCCATTGCCTATCACTGACCCATCATCACTATAAACGGTTAGTTAGTCAACGAGGCCTCGTTCTCATAACCAATCCTTGTTGGCTGACTCACGACCAAATAGTCGTTCATACTCATGCTTGGTCATCAGCTTCATTAACCCTTGGTTATAGTGACCAATCTTAATTAACTAAATAATCTGAATCATAGAACTGTTTCAGAACAGTTTAGATTTTTCAATCAAGTCTGGTATGTTTGCGAATTCTCATATCCCCCATTCCACATCCCTGGCTAAATATTATACAATCGGTAATAAAAGCGGGTATTATCTCATCACAAACTGAGAGATTCTGAAGAGATAGTAATAATAATAAGACAGCACATGTGCTTTCATTTATAGTTAACGACAACTTTATTTTAATTAAAAAAAAGTCAAACCATTCTTAAGTCATAATAAGCGCAAAGTTTTAACTTTAATTCTATAATAATTTACATTTCAAATGCTTTTTGTAAAAAATAGTCATTTTATCATAAATTTATTGATTTGTCATTATTTGTATCGAAATAAATGAGTAAAAGCTAAGAAAAAAATACATTAAATCAGAAATTGATAAGAAATGGAAAAAAATCCATCAAATAATACATTTGTAAGAATCGAAACAAAAGTCAAATAAGTTATGAAAAGTAAATTCAGTTCAATTAAACATTAGTCTCACTAATCGTGTCTTTGGCTTTGATTTGAGCGCTTTTGCACTTCACTTGCAGTTGGCTCGGGTTAAGCAACAGATCTCCATCGAAGGGATACAGAGTATTGGTTCGTCCAAATGGAGCCAAATTCCAATTGCTTTCGAACAGAGAGGGAATGCTTCCGGATATGAACAGACCGTTCAGTGGAGTCGAGTTTCTCGGAATCGATAGATTGATCAGGTTCAGGGGCACTTTACTCGAATCGTTCGCCCCTTTCGCCTCTTTGCGCAATACTTCCAGATATTTATAGCCCAGGAATATAAGTGATATACCGAAAGCGAACAGTGCTATCACCACATACTCGCAAAGCTGGTCGTGCGGCTCAATTGTACGTCGGCTGCGCTCCACTATATAGGCCAACACCAGAAACGGAATGATCAGTAGATTGAGTAATATCTGGATCTGAGTCCAGGCTTTCGATCGAAACCAAACGCCAGAACAGCCAATATATCCAGCGATCAGAGCGTGAATTGTGGCCAAAATGCCCAACGCATACAACTTCCTGTGCGGATCATGCGTTTCAGCTGAAATCAATTTACTGAATGTGCACTTATAGAAGAGGAACAGTGATAATAGTATGTAGATCAGATTGAAATTCAAATAAATTATACGAAAATTAGTGTATTTCGACATTTCTATAGTGTTTTAATTCACAGTCAATTAGAGAAGTATTGCAATCAATCGGCTTTCATACGAGTCGTACAGTAAATGAATGTAAAACTTATATCAACTGAACACTAAATAAAGGAAAAAAAAAATTAAACTCTTTGTGATTTCAATAATCGAAAGGACAGTCATGTCATGTAATCATACTATTTATCGAATGAATTTGGATACGACTGAGCAATATATCGGTTCTTCTCCTAATTTATTACCTTTAGCTCAAGTAATGCACATTTAAACTGAATTCTGCTATTAGTAAGTGAGCCTAACTGTGCCCTTTGACATGTAGTCTGGCCTCTGTTCCTGTACTAATTCTTATCTGAACAGATAATACCTTTTATTTCTTTATAATTAAGTTTAGGCCTAAAGTCTACTAAAAGATGATTGTGTTTGAGCACACGTTTATACCAGAGCTTAAGCTCTTACAGAAAGTAGCCCTGGATTTGGAAAATAATTCTATGAAATGCATGTTATCCTATGATTCGAATGAATAACTTAATATACCATAAAAATAGCCTGCTAATAATGCTGTTACAGTAGCCCTGAACACCTGCACACGTCATAAACTATTAATTTCTTGTGTGTCAAACTAAAGTTGTCCTGCTACAATTATGGCAGCAAATTGAATACAATACACATTAAAAACATTATACATGTACATTGTAATAAAATGATCATAAAATAGCATAATGGTCCTGCTCAATCATTGATAAATCATTGAGAACAATCAGAGAACTCCTTTCTCTTCAGGCCTGGCCAGAGGGGTTCCAGGAGGGGGTCGACCCCCCTGGAATTTGTTCAGAGTACCCCCTCCTATGTCGGAGCGAAAATTGTGCGAAAAACTCGAAAATGGGGGCACTTTTGGCCGAAAAAATTTGATTCATTGCACCCCTTTTGACCAAAATTTAGGCTGACCCGGCCGGAACAAGTCTGGCCACCCCTGCTTTCTCTTACTGATGCCGTCAGAACTTAATCTTAATTTATTTGATTGAATTTATCACTGTTTCTAATAAATCGAGTTTCTAGCGTCACCTAAAGTTTGACTGTACTAACCAGGATCAATTAATGTAAGACTATTGTCAGTCACAAAGAGTTTTACTTTCAACAAAATTAAGGGCACAGGGCGTGAGTGCAGCCAAAAAATATCCCAAAAATTTTCCAGAAGACTCTTTGTATTTGAGCCAGGTATAATAAATTGCGTGAATATTAAATAGATTGTAACTAGGGATGGCCAAGGGGGGTACAGCCCCCTAGGTTTGAAAATTGGCAAAATATCCCCCCCCTAGGTTTTCGAAAAGCAAACCTATGTTTTTTGGCATAAAACATACCCCCCAAGACTTTTGGAAAAATATC